>NW_010729080.1:7914741-7948072 GCF_000365185.1 Nelumbo nucifera | reverse complement strand
GGTGCCTGTCGTGTGCGCGCTGCTGCCTCAATTGCTGCCGTGTGGTGCGGGTGCTCATAACAAGAGAGGTCTAATTTGTAAAATTGATCTGGAAAAGGCATGTGAATTGAGCCTTTCTAGACTATATGTTGGCAAGGATGCACTTTGGATCCAAATGGAGGAATTGGATGAAGGTATGCATTACAACACCCAGCGTTTCAATATTGATTTATGACTCTAAATGACAAATCAAACTTTCAAGAGGACTAAGGCAGGGTGACCCTTTGTCTCCATCACTCTTCCTCATTGTAATGGAAGGTTTGAGAAGGATGGTGGAAAAAGCCTCGGATTGAGAATATTTAGAGGGTTTTGAGATTAGCAACAATGGAATGAAGGTGCCTGTCTTGCAGTTCACAGATGATACACTCTATTTTTGTGATTCCAAGGTGGAACAGGTAAGTAACTTAAAACACTTTTCTGGTTTGAAGTGGTATCAAGCCTGAAGGTTAATCTTTCTAAAAGTGAAAAGATGGCAGTAGGGGAAGTGCCAAATGTGCAAGACTTGGCTGATGTACTAGGCTGTAAGGTGGGAAGAATCCCTTCCAAATATTTGGATCTTCCTCTTGGTGCAAAGTGCATTTCCAAATCTTTGTGGGATCCTGTCCTTGAAAGATTAGATTCAAATCTGGCTTCCTGGAAGGCTCATTACCTATCCAAACGAGGTAAGGTGAATTTAATCAAAAGTGTATTGGATAGCCTTCCATCCTACTTCTTATCCATCTTCTCAATTCCTTCTGGTGTGGCTGATAAAATAGAGGAGAAAATGAGGAACTTCCTCTGGGCTGGATGGAAGGACTCAAACAAGCATGACCTGGTTAACTGGGAGCAGGAATGTAAACCTTTAAGCCGGGGAGGACTTGGAATCAGGAAGGTTAAGTTGTTCAATATTGCTTTGTTGGGAAGATGGTTCTGGATGTTTTTGGCCAAGACAAACAGCTTGTGGAGAAAGGTTATTGAGAAGTATAGCTCAAGAAGCAATGGGTGGGGCATGATGGATTCCAATCTTTTCTATGGGTGTACAGTGTGGAAAGGCATTTGTAGAGCTTTTGGTAAGTTCACTGAAGGTTTAAAGCTCAAAGTGATGGATAGGAGGAGGCTATGTTTTTTTGGTTGGACCCTTGGCATGGGGTAGTGCTCTAAAAGATGTTTTCCCGACTCTTTTTACTATGGTTGTGGACAGGTCAGCCTCAATGGCAAATTCTTTTGTGGTGGAGAACAATAGGATTATATGGTTACCTTCCTTCAGGAGAGGGTTCAATGATTGGGAACTGGATTTGGTAACCCATCCTTCAAAATCAACAGTTGAACTTGCAAGTTCGAGATACAAGATGTTGGAAGTGGATAAATTCTGGAGAGTTCTCTGTAAGTCCTATTTGTGTCTTGTTGGAGAGTCAAGAGATCCATTCCCTAGAAAATCCATTTGGGGGATAGAAGCTCCCTCCAAAGTTAAATTCTTCCTTTGGAAGGCTATTTTGGATAAATGTTTGACAAAGATCATGCTGGTGAAGAAGGGCTTCAATGTCCCTGACCTGCTTTGTGTTTTCTGTAACCATGAGGTGGAGACGTCCAGTCATTTATTTCTGCACTATAGTTTCAGTGCTTCAATCTGAAACAATTTTCTCGATGCTATAAACTTGCATTGGTGCACCCCTTGGTTGGTGCAAGACCTGTTAAAAGGCTGGCAGGTCCAGGGTATGTCTAGAAAGGGAAGGTCTTTGGTCCTCTATTCTGGCTGAAATTTTGTGTGCCATCTGGCTGGAAAGAAATTGCAGAATTTTTGAGCAGAAGATGGCTTCAGAATCAATGATGATTAATGGAGCAGTAGGGTTCTTGAAGAGTTGGATGTCTGTCCATAATGTATTTAGATTTTTTTTTTTTTTTGAGAAAAGGAAAAGTATAGTTCTATTAAAGAAAAAAAAGTGCTTTGTACAATGAGAAGCTGTACAAAAAGCTGCCATGCAGGACTCAAAAAAAAGGCCATCCTCAAAAAGGTACTACCAGAAGTATCCTCTTTAAAATCAGTATGTATAGACAACCAACTCTTAATAACCCCTATAGCTGTATTGATGATGTCAGCTTCAGAGGAAGCTTTGTGTTCAAAAGTCCTGTTGTTCCTTTCTAGACCCACAGCCCACAGAATTGCCAAAGGAATGGAGGATCAGCAAACTTTCCCTTTATTGGTCAACCCAGATATGTGCCGTTCCTCAAATAGAGCTTTCACTGAGACAGGCATGCACCAACTTGGTTCAGGGCCTTCAAGAAGAGTAACTCCAAATTTCTAAAACAAACTTGCAATGTAAGAACAGATGTCTAACAGACTACAGCTCCACATTTCAAAGAAAGCACCTCAGGTCATTGCAGATAAAACCTCTCTTCATCAACATTTATTTGGAAAGACATTTCTCTAAAGCTGATACCCATACAAAATACTTGACTTTTGAGGGTGCTGCTGTCCCCCAAATGGCCTGGATAGGAAAGGAGAATTCATTTTCTCCCACTAGAAAGCTGTAAAAGGATTGACTGAGATCTCTCCTGACTTGTTCCACTTCTACACTCTTGTGTCCTGAGTTTGTAAATTTAAAGCCTGGTTTTGGAGTAGAGTGAGGATATTTTCTACCATCTGAATCTCCAAATCATTAAAGACCCTTCTAGAGGATGGAGTCCAGCAAATGCTATTGTCAATCAACACAAAAGAGTCAGCTGCCAACGCCTCCTTGTCTGTTGCCACATTGTACAGTGCAGGAAATAGCTCTTTAAGAGTGCTCTCACCAGTCCAGGGATCTAACCAGAACCTGAGCCTTCTACCATCTCCAATTTTATATCTAATACACCTTCTGAAAAGTGTGGAAGCTTTAAAAATTCCTTCAAATTCCTTTCCACATGCTGCACCCAAAAGCCGGAGGGTAATCCAGCATCCCACCCATTACTGTCTAGTCCATATTTCTTGGCTATTACCTTCCTCCAAAGTTTATCTGACTCAGCAGCAAACCTCCAAAGCAAACTACCAGTAAGGCTAGGCTGAAGGACTTTAAATGTCTTATCCCCAAACCACCTTGGGATTGGGGATACCTTTTCTTCTTCCTTTTTTAGGATGGACTTTCTTGGGGGTCCCTAATTGGATGTTATGTACAATTTCTCATTGTACAAAGGGCCATGCTTTTGATATCAATACAACTTACTATACTTTACCTTTCTTAAAAAAAAAAAATTGATATCGACAGAAGTGATCTGATTACAGTGGGAGAAGGAAGAGATCTACAGTTTCTGGCAGATTATTTTGGGTGCAAAACCAGTAAGCTGCCCACAAAGTAATTGGGAATGCCTCTAGGAGAAAGGTGTATTTCAAAGAAGATTTGGGAGCTGGTGATGGAGAGGATAGAGAGAAAGCTGGCTTTGTGGAAAACAAGAGACCTCTCAAAAGGAGGGAAATTTGAACCGAAGTGTGCTATCATCGGTGCCAACATACCTACTTTCTTTATTACCAGTTCTAGATGGGGTAGCAAGAACAATTGAGAAGATGAGAGACTTCTTATGGAAGGGATGGAAGGATGAATCCAAATTTCACTTAGTTAAGTGTGAAGAGAAGATGGAGGGTAGTTATGTAATTTTACCTTTTCTTTCTTGTAATCTAGTAGGCATGTACATTGGTGTACAGCTCTTTTCTTTTATTTATTTTGTAAGGACAATCTTGTCCTTAGACAGTTTGGGAAAATACAAATATTAGCATCCCCTATTAGACAGTATAAATGGTTGGACTTTTGTTACATAGAGGCATTTAAAGTGAGCACTCATAATTTTGGAGAGTCAATGCGTGGGCAATTTGGTAAATCTGCCTGGTTCACATTGTAGCCACGTCTGACATGCATTTTGTAGAATCAGACATGAGATGAGTTAACTCATAGAATGAGTCATAAACTCACAAATCCCCTCCAAAGGTGGGGTCTCCATGCAACACTGCATACAGGATGAAGTGGATTGCTGGATTGAGTAGGTGTGCAACCCAAAGGGTCCACTACTTGGTAGATGGCTTGGATTAGACATGTCATCCCTTTACATAGAAGAAATGTGGCAAGTTGAGTAGAGAAACTCCCTACTTGAGCCAAGTTACCATAATAAACAATTTTTATTCTTCGCATGATCAAGGAAAGCACAAACTTATCTGACAACATTGTGCTACTTAAGACACTTTCATTGTTTGACATTTTAATAGTCTTTTTTTTTTCATAAATAATTTTAATAGTCTCAGTTCAGTACTTAGATGTATACAAGCACAAACAAACTCATTTCTAGATTAGTGTATAAATAAAATTCGTAATGACTTCTGAATAAAACATGAAGCAGAACCCATTGAAATAAAAATATTGCAAATTTATAGCAGTTATGGTATATAATTGACCACAAACAACAAAAATAAACACTGTAAATGAAGTTTAGATGAAAATTTGCTTAAAGGGAACTCACCTGAGAACAAGCCTCCTGGTACCTTCCAACGGCACAGAGCAAGTGTGTGCCAGATAGCGACTTGTCAGTCCTCACCATATTGGCTGCAACAACCTAGATGATACTACAGTTTAAGCATCTCTGAAATACATGTAGATAGGTAGAGAGACTAAATCACATTTCAGATGTTAACACTGAAACATCAATAAGCTATCCATATTCACCTTAACAGCAAGTTCATGCAGAGACCTTGACACAGCAGAGGAAAGAGCAACCGCACGTAGAGCATTGACATAGAAATAAGAGCTTTCAGGAGGAGTGGAAAGAAGTAAGCTAACAGCAGCTTCTAAGTTTCCAACAGAAACAAGCCTGATCATCACGTAACACTAGGTCATTAAAATTGATTAATCAACTTGCAAGTGCTTTGAAGTGATTAAAAATTTAAAATCCATAGTAAAGCAACAGATTGGAGTGGCAAAAACTCAAAAGA
This sequence comes from Nelumbo nucifera, assembly GCF_000365185.1. The sequence goes on along the minus strand of NW_010729080.1, from coordinate 7,943,103 downwards.
TTACTAGGGTACAACATTTTTCTTTTATCAGCAAAAAGAAATTTTATTGAGGAAAATATAAAGAAACATCAAGCTGGGAAAATTCTCCACCCTATATCAAACAAAATATTACAATTTTGCCCAAAACACTTGATGTCTAAAAGTCCTTTGTTTAGCTAGAGTATCCACCATCCCATTAGTAGTTCTCCTCACCCATTTAAAGGTGACAGTTAGCTCCCTTATTATACTTTCAATCTCCCGAAAGGTGCCTCTATGGATCCAAGGGATTTGGATATTACATTTTGTCAAGGAAAAGACCACTTCCTCCAACTAATGGAATCCAGGCTTCTTTGCAAACTTTACACCTCGGAATAAGGCCAACAATTTTTCTGCCAATGAATCACCATGCTCAGCGGGTCCTGAAAATAAAGTTAGTACCTTGCCCTCGGAATCACAGAAAACCCCTCCTAGTCCTAACCTAGCCACACCTTGGTTGCCTATAAAGCTTCCATCAACGTTAAGCTTTATAAAGTTGGCCACCAGAGGTCTCCAATCCATGATTGTTCTTTCCTTTACTTGATCCGAAAGTGTCATTTCCTTCCAATTTCTCAAAATGTCATTCAATGAGAAGACTTGAAAGTCTTCCAAAGTCTTCACCCAATGTGCAACTTTTATTTTTATTTTTTCCAGGACTTCCATTTCGGATTGGCTCTTCTCATTGAAAATCCTTCCATTCCTTTCTTCCCATATGATCCAAATCAAAGCTGCCCTTACTGCTCTCCACAAAATCCTTCCTCTTTTCTTTGGCTATTTCAAGAAGTTGGGATCAAAGAGACCCACCACATCCAAAGGGGAAAACCACTTGCCCCCAAGGAGAGAACAAAGATGCTCCCATATACAAAGCACAAAAGGGCAGGAAAAACAGACATGGGAAATGGATTCACCACTTCCTTTGCAAAGGATGCACATATGAGGGGAAAGGCATTTGTTTGGCCTCCTTTTCTGCAATACATCATAGGTGTTTATCCTCCCAAGGAAAGTCTCCCAACAAAGGGCCTGAATTTTAGGAGGGATTGGCCTACTCAAAATTTCTTTCACCAATTTTTTTTTTTTTTTTGATAAATGAGGTTGTATTAAAATATTAAAGAAAGAAGAACAAGTTAACAAGCCATCCAAAGATATTGACCAAACCCTAGTGTCCTCTATGCTTTGGTCAAAAAAAAAACTGAATCAAGCTTGGCCAAGAGAAGGATGAGAGATTCACACTCCATCTCCTGAAGACCCCTTCTAAACCCAAAATCCCAATTTAAACCCAAAGAGGAGAAAACCACAAATTTAGCAATGGGTTCATCCTTGTGCTTGGAGAGTGCATAGAGTAAAGGAAATTGGACCTTAAGTGGATTTTCACCTACTCAAAGGTCCTCCTAAAATAAGACTCCTTAGCGCATTTCCCACATCAAACCAAATATGGTTAATAAAAAAGGATATATCTCGTGTATTGCTTTCCAAGGAGAGGTAGAAGTTGCATTGGGAGCTACCTTTGCATCCCATCCATTCTCAGATCATCCATGTATGCTTGCAATTACCATGTGTCAAAGCCTCTCTCTTTCTAAAGGAAACCTCCACAGTCAATTTCCTAGGAAAGCTATGTTCTTCTAGACTATGTTGGCTAACCCAGGCCTGCCCTTCTCTTTAGACCTACAAATCTGTTCCCATTTAACTAAGTGGTCTTTCTTCTAACCCCTGGTTCCCAAAGGAAGTCTCTCATAAGCTTACTAGGGGACAACATTTCACAGACACAATAACATCCACCTTTCTTTTTCTTTCATTTGACAAGTAAAAGCTCAAGGGATCAAAGAGCAAACCCATGTAGAAAATCACTATTCATTAACAAATAAAAAGCAACTACAAAGTAAAAAGGATGGCATAGCGACTCCTAAACAATTAATTATGGCTGTTTAAACTAAACAAAACCACTCATCCAACAAAGCATTCAGATAGGTGGGATGGCAACCATTTCAAAAGGACTTGGTTTACAACACTGCATTTTAATATTTCCTCTTTACATGAAATTATTGTCCATTGTAAATTTAGAAACTTGAAACTTTTTCTGCCAATATATGCCAGACTCCTCCAGTATCATGGGAGTGCATATCATGATCAAATTGTGAAAATTACCACCTTTTTTGTGACTGATAACAAGAGGTTCTTGTATGAGATGAAAAAGAAAATACAGAGGATCGACACAGCCTTTTTTTTTAGAAAATTTAACCAGAATTCATTAAGATAAAGAGAGGGAACATGGGAAGATATACAAAGCAGGGGAAGAACCCCTACAAGTTACAAAAGAGGAAGCTTGTCACTATACAAATGCTCCAAATACACACCAAATTTAGCTAGGCCATCTGCAGTATGATTGTGTTCCCTAGGAATCCAAACTAAATTAACATTTAAACAGTCCAAAGAATCCCAAGCCTCTGTCAGATAATGATTCAGTCTCCAAGGACCCCCCCCCCCTCTTTGTCTCCTAACCATTTTATCGTATTTGCTGAATCACCTGCAATGATCAAATTCTGAATTCCCAAATTTTTTATTATCCTGATTCCGGTGAGAGCAGCCATCACTTCAGCCTTTGTGGAGTCAGCCAAGCCAATTGGACCACTAAAAGTCCAGCATATATTGCCCCTTTCGTCCCGTACTGTACCTCCAATACCAGCTAATCCAGGGTTACCTAAGGCACTACCATCGAAGTTAAGGGTCATCACTCCTTCACTGATGGGGACAAGGTGCCTCAAGGATGCTTGCTAGGGATGAGGGAGAAACAGAAAGGGGTAAACATCTCTATTAACATCATTGACTGAAAGTCCTTTGAACAGATCTGAATTCACCGTCCAGAGGTTGCAAAGGTAAGTAATATCTGAGATTAATTCCTCCAGGGTTCTGCTTTTATTGTCAAAGATGCGATTGTTTCTTTCATCCCAGACACCTCACAACACTGCATGTAGCACTGATTGCCAAAAGACTTTACCCCTTTTACTTAACCATGTTCCTTGCCATTGATGCAATGTGTCCATAATGTGTTTTGGAAAAGCCCAGCTATAACCTGCCATTTTCAAGAAGTGGGACCATATCTTTTGGGTGAACCTACAGTGAAGAAGGATGTGATCTGCAGATTCACCTTCGCTGAAGCATAGAATACAAACATGAGGAGATATGGAATGTCTTCCCAAAAGCTTTTTCTGTAGGAGATCACAAGTATTTACTTTCTGGAGACAAGCTTCCCAAACAAAGAAGAAAATTCTTGAAGGGATGTGGCTACACCATATTTTCTTATAAGGAAAGAAGGAATGCTGATCATCAGCGGTCAAAGCCTTGAACATAGACTTAGAAGATGTAGAGAACACTGATGTAGGCCCCACAGCTGTGGTTCCACTCTGTCCGTAGGGTAGAATGTATCTAGTCATAGCTGATGGTCAAYYTRYTATTCWRTTATTCTAGTTGTTATTTACTTTTCAGTTTTATATTGTTATGTGTTATGATGTAAACACCAAGGGCAGATGTGTCCTTTCATGTAACTAGCATAACATATAAATATTWAMTTRAARTGGCGGCGGCAGAATATTGAGATTCTGTTCTTCTCCTCAAAGCCTGTGTTCTACTGCTCTCTCACCACTCTTTCTCTTCTTTCTTCTTCACTTTCTCTTCTCTTCGAACCTGAAGTTTCTTAGTGATCAAGACTGATAGCAGTCTTGAACACCTACAGAAGAGAATTCACCATTTGGGTGTAGGGTCCAGATTCGGGTGTCAGAATAAGAGGGGGAGATGTAGGCTTCTTTGAGGGTCTGAATCAGGGCTATTAAATCAGAAATCTCCGAGTCCCTTAGGGGTCTTCTGAGGTGGAGGTTTAAGGAGTTTTCGGCAGTTTGGTTTGGAAGGCAGGAAGAAATAGTGGCTTCTTGGTCGAGGGTAAGGTTAAAAAGCCTAGGGAAAGAAGCTTCCAGAGTGGATTCCCCCCACCAAAGATCTTTCCAGAATTTAATTTTAAAACCATTTCCCACTTTATACCTTATAAAAGGAAAGAAAGAAGTATGAATGGAACAGATACCTTTCCAAGGATTTGTGGACTTTATCCTATTCAAATGGAGATTGCAATCCCACCCATTTGCATTTAGTCCGCATTTGCTTGAGATGACAGTTGTCCAAAGAGCATTGGGCTCTTTCAGAAATCTCCAGAGCCATTTGCCTAAGAGAGAAGAACTTTTCTCTTTAAGCTGTCCAATTCCCAAACCACCTTCCTCTTTAGGCCTGCATACTTGTTTCCAGTTGACTAAATGGCTTCTCTTTTCCCCACCACCTTCCCAAAGAAAGTTCCTTTGAAGCTTCTCAATCTGATTTCTGACTTTGGTCGGAATTTGGAAGACTGAAAGAAAGTAGACTAGCAAATTTGATAAGGAGGCCTTTAAGAGAGTAAGCCTACCCCCTTTTGAGAGATAACACTTTTTCCAAGTCAATAGTTTCTTCTCACAATTCTCCACCACTAGCCTCCAGAAATTGAGGAATTTTGGATTCCCTCCAAGAGGCATCCCAAGGTAGGAAATAGGGAGGTTCTCCTCTTTGCACCCCAACAAAAGATTTGAAATTTTCTAGAAGTTCCACTTCCACTGAATTAAGGGCTACAATACTACTTTTGCAAAAATTAACCCTCAAACCAGTGATAAGCTCGAAAACATTCGATTACCATTTTAGTGTTTGTGATGTTGGTTGTGGAGGCATCCAAGAACAGGATTATGTCATCGGCGAACTGTAAGTGTGAGATGTGAATCTTATCCCTACCCACTTCAAATCCTTTCACCAAGTTAAGAAGAATGGACTTATCAAAAAGATAGTTAAATACATCCATCACCAAAGTGAAAAGTAAGGGGGAAAGAGGGCAACCTTGTCTTAGACCCCTACTAGCCTTGAAATAACCTTTTGCTTCACCATTTATCAATACTGAAAACCAAGGAGAACCAATACAACCTTAATCCACCTGATCCATTTTCTACCAAAGCCTCTTAGCCTTAAGGAATTAAGAATACAGTCCCAATCCACTTTATTGTACGCCTTTTCCAGATCAAGTTTCACAAGGACCCCCGGGATCCCAGAAGATTTTCTGTCTTCCACACACTCATTTGCAATAAGAATGCTATCCACAATTTATCTTCCTTTTACAAAAGCAAACTGATTTGGGGAAATTAGATCTTCAAGGACTTCTTTAAGTCTGTTGGCCTGTACCTTCACCAAAATTTTATAGATGCTCCCTATCAGACTTATAGGTCTAAAATCTTTAACTTCCAATACTCCCCCTTTCTTCGGGATGAGGCAAAGAAAGGTAGAGCTTAGACCTTTGTTAACAATGGCAGAAGAGTGGAAATCCCTGAAAAAATCCATAAGATCTGACTTTACAATTTTCCAACACTTTTGGAAGAAAAGAATAGGGAAGCCATCCGGCCCTGGAGCCCTATCTCCATCCATGCTGAAGATAGTCTTTTTAACTTCTTCCTCGTCGAAGCTTCTTTCCAACCAATCCCTCTTTTCATCATGGGAAGAAACAACATCGTACATAATATTTAATATAAAAAATGCAAAATACAAAGGGAGCACACAGAGTTAACATGGGCTAATTACTCTAACAGAATTCTCACCAATAGATTGTCTGACTTTGTACATAATAATCAAGATTATTAGCAAACCTAAGCACTGAGCAGAACAAGATGTTCAAGCTGGATTCCAAGACATCAACCTCTCTAGTATGTGGAATGAGATGTTCAATATGTAACTGAGGGAATGTGTCTTTATCAGTCTTTGATCTTCTGTTAAGCTTTTCTACTACAAACTTTTCTAAATAGCATGAGAAAGGCAAGGTGCAGCTTTCTTATTGCTGCCTCTGTTGTTATTTTCTTTTGTTTGGGACTGCTTGCCTGAATATATATGCCTTCTTATTTTTACTTTAAATATTGTATCCCATTACCTATCAGTCAAAAGAGAATCAACAAGGATCTTCAACAATAAACCTACTTTGTCCTTCCCTTTTCACTATTTTGGGTGATGTGTTGGGCAGATTAATGAGTAAAGCTCAGAAGTTATAATCTGATGGGAGGGTTTAATGTAGGTTTGAGGTGCCTCTCCTCTAATTGCGTGAAATGGCCAATTCATACCATGCAAAATACACTTGAAATACAGCTTCCATGTATTAAGTTCATGAAATGTCCATTTTTTGACCAAGTCCAAAAGTCACATGGGAGGAAGAAGTCAACTTGTAGTTTACTTGTCAGTAACTTCCTATGGATGTCCAAACAAAAAAAAAGAAACAAAAGGACTGGTCATTTTGTCTGAAAGCTCTGTCATAAGGAGTTAAATCTCAATAATGATCCAGGAGACCCATGAATTCACTCCCACCCTCCTCTGGTGGCCTGGTGGGCTCCTTTTTACAGGAAACTTGTTCTCAAGGACAATAGGATTTTTTTTATTAGTACCTGTAAATTTTATTGACTTTTCTGATATATATATATATATATATATATATATATATATATATATATACATATATATGTGGCTTTACAGAAGAGACTGTAACACATTAGAACACTTGATTAGAGGCAGCCCATAGCTGCTCCCCCTGCACCAAGGAGAGCAATAGTTGCCTAAGGAACACTTTTCCTACTTCAGTAGAATGTCCAAGTAATACATGCTAATTTCTAAATCTACCCAATACAATTAAAGAAACCCAAAGAGAAAAACCTAAACACCATCCTCCTAGGGCTGCTAACAGATCAGGTCAAATTGGATATACTTAGAACCAAATTTGATTTGTTTTCGGATTTGAATCAAATACCATCCGTCAGATTTATATTGGATCACGATTGAAATTGGATGTTGAATAGCATTAATAAATTAAATTAGAAATGATCAGAATATAATATATGTAATAAAATGAACTAAAAGTAACTTTGATATTGTATATCATGAACTGAATGGGTTGAAATTAACTTGTATGAAACTTGAACCAATGACTCTTTGGTAAACATACAACATTCAAACCAATCCAATAACTACAATATAATTTTTAAGCATATATAAGTGTGTGTGTGTGTGTGTGTGTGTGTGTGTGTGTTATCAGACCAAATCAGATCTTAACAGATCAGATAAGGGTGGTCCATATTCAATCCAATTATAAATGAACCAAATTAGGTGACCCTTAACAAAAACGAATTTGGATTCAAATTCAGACAAATAGATACCATTTGTAGTCCTACATCCTCCATATCCTCAATTGCTAAAATGATAGAACTTCCATTCCTAAAGAAATGATAGTGATATTAGCCTTTGACATCTTATGGTTCATTTGATCACCAAAATAGTTTTAAAACCTGGACTGAACGTCAACAATGTCAGAGGATGTTCCACCTGTATTGGACTCCTAACTGGACAGGACAGGATTCATAACATGGCAATATAATATCAAACTCAAAGTGTTATATTTACTCATAAAATTTCCTACATTTATATAGTGTGTCTGTGCCACTGAGAGAGCAAACATAAGAACAAAAATTTTTTTGATCATTGAATAGTAAGATTTATTAAATCATAGCCAAAGAGAGTACAAATCAGGGAGAGGCACGAGATAGCATAAGAACAAAAATTTGGTGGAAGAGACTCACTCATGTACATGGTTCTGAATTGCCTCTTCTCCTTCTAATTTTTCATGCCATGGAATACGCTCATTAGCACTTTCCCACAACTCTTCTTGATCAAAGGCCATTGATTTAAGTTGAAGATATTTCTGTTGGAAAAACATCTATTTTAGAATATAGAAAACCACACAAGTACAGGAAATATGCCTGCTTGATAGCACTCAAGAGATGGAAAAGTTACACAGCTTTCCAAGTTTTGGCTTCTGATGCTCGTATACTCCTTGTATACTTTCCCCTTTCTTCATTTCTTTCTTTTTTTTATCAGCTTTCTTCATTCTCTTTCCAATGATTTCTCTTTTCTTCAATGTTCTATTTTCTATAAAAGAAGAGTCTGAAGTACCACTAGTCACTATTTCTTTTTTCATCAGTAAAAGTATTTCATTAAAATTAATTCAGAAACTTAGTACAATTATTATAGCATCCCAGCCTAGGGTGTCTTGGAGGTGGACTGTCTTGCTTAGTACAATTCAGAAACTTAGTATAATTATTATAGTATCTCAAGGAGGTGGACTGTCTTGTGTCTGGTGCAGTGGGAAAGCTAGTGTCTTGGACTGCAGGTGTGAAAGGCTTCCAGCCTAGGGTCTTGGCGTCTCAGTTAAGATCTGTTAGTATATTTGAGATGTAATGTAAGCTGAGAGGCTGTTTTCAGCCTTTGCTCCCTTCTGGGAGTTCCTTTGTATGGTTCTGAATTCTATCAATAAATTTACCTTACCTTTTTCAAAAAAAAGAAATTATTATAGCATCCCAGCAGACCAATTTACATCAGATTACAGCTTTGCCCAAAACAAAAAGGCCTATCAACTCCTTGTTTTTCTAACACATCTACCATCCCAATTGCAGTCCTTACCCAGCTGAAATTAGAATTAAACCTCTTTGCTAGGAGACAATCTCCCTGAAAGCATGCATGTATTTCTTGCCAAGTCTAGTAACTGATTTGCAAGCTGAGTTCATATATGTAGGTATTAGACCTGTTCACGAGCCAAGCTTCAGGCTCAATTTTACACTGTCTTGGGCTCGGGCTTCAGGCCAGGCCCATTAGAAGTTTGGAAAAAGCCAAGCCCGAGCCCAGCCCATGAAACAGGTCTAGTATGTATGTATGCATATAATAATGACTTGCTAGTATATACTTACAGTCGTGTCCCTATTTTCCTTTCCTAACACTGATCTTCCTCTTGATGTTATTCTACTTAAAGTAGATGGCTCTCCAAGCTCTGGAGCTGATGTTGATACAGAAGCTTTCTGAGGAAATCTCTTAGCTGATTTGTTCATAAAATGGGGAAGAGCACGAGGCAAATGTAACCAAAAAAGTGCTTCTGAATATTCACCAAAGACTGCAGCAGCAAAAGCAAATCTTGCAGCAGAACCTTTATTGACCACAGAAGCATATATCTTAGCTGTCTCATCATCAAGAATGCAGCCTTGAACAAAGGAAAAATAGAATTGGTGTGTAAGCCAAAGGCAAATTGAACAGAGTCTTCAGGAAACTAGAGTCAAATAAACAGCACAGAGAAGACACAGAAAGCCCACCGTCTTTTCGATATGGTTCTAGCACCTTAAGAAGCATTTCTGGCACCACTGAGTCACCAATGTTGGGAAGGTGTGAATCAATCATATAACCACGAAGATCACCTTTGGATGAAACAGCTCCATGAATTTGATAAGGGTCCTTATCTTTAGTCATACTGAATGTATTGAACCAAGATGGCTTTACGCCCAATTGCAAGACCATTCTCAGTGCCTGCAGTTATAAAGACATCAAATTACAACCCAACTAGTGACCAAATCTGTTGGCCCATTTCTAGCCTGCAAATTCTGCATCAAACATGTCAAATTCTATACTTGCATATCTGCAAATGTGTCACTTTACCAGCAACACATGCATGTTCTACATCACCCCTCCTGCCATAAATGGTCAGATCAAACTCTGCTACTTTAAATAGCTGTGAGTGACTAATAGATAGTTATTGCAACTATTAATTTTTATTTAGCTTCAACCGAGTCCTTGACTGGAAAGTTAACATGGCTGATCATTGGACATAGATCATTAAACTATCAAACGTATGTATAATAAGATGAGATGGTGTACTAATTCATTGAAAGGCAGAAAAAAAGTTACCAAGGCATGTGGTGTAGGAAGCAGAATGGGAGAGCACAAGGGCATTGGCCGGAATCTCTCTTTGATGGCTCTAGGCTGGGATCCAAAGCCAGACCTCTTATCGCTACTGTATCAAAAGAAAGAACAGGAATCATACCAAACCCCAACAGACCATCTATGAAAAATAGCTTGTATATGAGGATCTAAATGAATAGAGGCATTTGAAGAAAATAGTAATGCTAAACAGGTCATAAGTATGTATACGAAATACCAGTTTACATAAACGCACATTAATATGTAGCTGAAAAATATTGAAAATGTTAAATATTAGGTGCTATGTAAAAGTTTCTGCATGAGTGCTTTCAATCAGATTTTGGATAATCACAGATTAGAAAGTAGGCACTAGAAGAGAAAATATTAATGGGCCTGACATTATGAGAGATATAAGAGCAGTAACAAGGGAAATGAGAACCAACTTTTTCCAGGTTCATAGATCAGCAAACTGTTTGGCTGAGGCCATGGCCAAACAAGGGGTACATAGGATTTAGAATTCTTGGGGGAATATCCTAAGAGCTTGTTATGTAAAAAAATAAATAAAGGACTAGGTGGCAGATGCTGGCTTAATATGTGGGATGTTTAGCATGTTTGTAATCAAAACATTTTTTATTTATTATCTAATAAAGGTTTATAGTTACCAATAAGAAAACATTAACAAGTCTACACTTTCAGATTACAAATATAATGCTACAAATTTGAGGCAAGAGAGTAACTGCACTAGTCTACGAGGACATTAAAACACAATTTGGTTTGCATATAAATACTAAGCTACCATATATCTTTAAAAATCCATTAATCAGAAATTTTTCAAAACATATTATAACATAAAGGATATGCATTAAGAAACTTTTTATGTACTAATTCATACAAGTACCTGGTTGCTGTTTTTTGGGATCAGGGTCAATTTATATAATCCTCATCATATTGGGCTCTTTGTGCCCTCTCTGCTTTGTTTTGTATCTTTTGTTTTATCAATAAAATTTCATTCTTTCATCAAATAAATAAAATGAAAGATATAAAAATACCAATGACTGAATGTGAGGACATACATATTAACCTCAATAAGGCGAAAGCTACTATCAGCTCCAGCAATGCACAATACAAGTGGTTCGTTTTTATCTGTTCGCAAAGACAACCAATCAAGCTCCAATACAAGGGTTCCAGGAAATTGTGGTTGTAAAAGGGAATTAGCTAATGGATCTTGTGAATCCTGCAAATAAAAAACATAATAGTCAGTTAAATTTCATTAAAAAGGTATTGACCAGAAGCATACATTTAGATGAATCAACTTTGGGTGTACATTACACCCCAAAATATGCTACATCTATTACTAGGCTTTGGCCTATTATAGATAAATTTTCCACTTTATGCAGGAAACCCTCCCAATCTAGATATAAATTATGGCCCATCAATAAACCAAGATAAAATATGATGAACATATGTCCTGGATATTTCTTTCGCTGATTTTGAAGAGATAGCTGCCTAGCCTGGACTATAGGATTGGTTGACCCACCACTGAGTCCCCTTTACAGGTCTAAAATCCTCCAGGTTTCAAAATTTTAAAAAGCTGCCAAATTCAGCCTTCACCTACTGACACATCCACTTGAATCACTAAACTGTTCAAGTCTGAAATGGTTTTCCTTGACCTGGATGGATCTAACAAATTTTCAGTAAGACATTATTAATAGAAAATAATACTTTTTTCATCTACTATGCTTAAATACTTTCATCCATTTACTGATGCTAATATTACAACTATTATTGATTTTTATGATTTCTGCAGTGTAATTTAATGATAACATCACAGGTCACTTGGTGACCCAGTGGTTAGATCAGTGAACCATTACCAAATTAATGGTCGATCACATAAATATAAGAAATGAAGAATATTAGGAAATGTTTTGAAAATCATAATCATATCATAAATAGTAATTTTTTTGTTTTTTTTACAAACTTGCCAAAAATTTAAATAGATATACTAAAAATCTAAATGTATATATAGAAGAAGTAATTTTTGCCTATTTTTAATCCATACTACCATCTGTGTATCTAAAACAATAGAGTTTACCACTCCTACACTTCAGGCCTAAGATGAAATAATTAAGTTCAACTTGAAAGTCAAATGATCCATATAGAATGGCTCTTTCACCTACATATGATGGAAAATAAACTCAATAAGGTTTCTAAAAGGTGTTAAATAGCATGAAGAAATCATTTTCTAGTAAATGATTTAAAACGACTTCTTCGTAATTAAAAGAAAAAAAAAGAAATGACAAAGTAGAGAACTAATTCTTAATTGAATTGATTCTAATTGCATGAATCATATAAATTGTAAGATTCATGAACCTAATTGTAGGATTCAAACAAAAAACGTAAGATTTTCACAGAAAAGTAATCAGACAAAATTGCAACCCTCAAAACTCACAATGCAAACTGTTGAAATCAAGGCTTTCAAGGAAGAGGAAGTGTGTGGGCAACTGGGCATGCTTGTAATATGTACCCTAACATAGAGATAGGGTTTCAAAGGAGGCTACCCTATCTATGATAGTATGCATATTACAAGCATGTCCACATGCTTCCTCTTCCTTGAAAGCCTCACATCAAGGCAAGTCTCAAGGTGTAAGCCTCGTATACATTTTAAAACACTGCCATGATCTCATCCCTTTACAGGTTGAGGAATTGTCGTTGTCGGGTTTCATTGTTTTTATAATAGATATGAAGGGCCCGGATTTAGAAATGATGTTAGCATAAACTTCTAAATTTCAGTCCACTTGGGTCATCACAAGATCTAAAACCATAAGGAAAGAATTTGCAACTTAGAGAAGCATGCTTGCAGGATTCCTCCTGTGAATGGATCAAAATAACATGACGTATACAGAAATTTGTTGTCAAACATTACTTGTAGTGCCATTTCAAGCCCAATAGGAATTAGGGAAAATTCGTGATTAGTACCCTGTACTTTGGACCTAGTGTCACTTTAGTCCCCGAACTTTAAAATGTGACAATTCAGTACCCAAACTTTGAAAACATGACAATCCAGTACCTGTTGTTAACTAGCTTTTAACCAGCCATTAAGAGGCATTTGAAAAAGACATAAATGCCCTTCAAGTGTCATCTAATTTTCTTTATCAACCATCCAAACATTGACAACAAATTAAGTCTCAGATCCTTGCCTTTTCTATTCAAGAAAGTTGGGGTCCCAGAATGCCCACTCAAACGTGACCCCAACTTTCTTGAATGGAAAAGGCAAGGATTTGGAACTGTTAATTTTTTGTCAACGTTTAGATGGTTGATAAAGAATATTAAATAACACTTGAAGGGCATTTGTGTCTTTTTCAAATGCCACTTAACGACTGGTTAACAGCTAGTTAACGGCAGGTATTGGATTGTCGCATTTTAAAAGTTTGGGTACTGAATTGTTGCATTTTAAAGTTCGGGGACCAAAATGACACTAGGCCCAAAGTACAGAGTACTAATCGGGAATTTTCCCTAGGAATTATTACTCTGTAAGATCAGAGTGAATGGCTGTACTACAAGATTTTGGGTTGGCAATGAACATGAACTTGGAAAGGATTATGCTAGAAGGTGATTCAATAATGGTGACAAGTTGGCTTAAGTATAATGACCAGGGCTGTGCTATTACAAGGAAGATCTTAAGTAAATCAAATGGACAACTAGGAACATAGAGGTTACAGTCTAGTGGATTCCAAGGTCACCACATAGATGGCTTGCCTGATGCTCTAGCCAAACAAAGGGTGATTAAGAGCAGTTGTTTTCGGCTCAGATGTGAAGTATATAATTGAAAGGGGCTAGGCCGGAATGTCTAGCCTAAAAGTGGACTGTGTGTAAAGTTTGTAAATATTCTGTCTTATATTAATAATTGAGTTCCAATTACTGATAAAAAAAACCATTACATATAGCAAACCATAGGAGATGGAGGAAGAGAAGATGAACATTGTCTTATAACCCGAATGGTTTAAACAACGGTATTATTAACCATTGTTGAATTCTGCTTTGAAAACATATTGGAAAAAAGTAGCACAAAATAAAAATTAAACAATGTAGTGCAAGTTTATCCTAAGCTTACAAGATCAAAAATGGAGAATGTGTTATCATAAAATAGTACAGCAATACGTCCTCTGCTTCGATCTCCAGCAACAACAGGTGAGAATTTGATTCTTCGGATTCCTTCCCTGTGAGTGTTAAATGATGAAGAAAGGCCACTTGTTACATCCCACCATCGTATGTTCCCTGACCTGTCCCCCATAACCTGATAAGTTTTACAGTTCAACAAGGACAAATTTTGTAAGACTGAAGGATCAATTTCTATAAAGAAAAAAATACCAATTAAATGCAAGAATGTCCAAAACATCTGATACATACTACATGGGGAAGGCGATAGGCCATTGCAGTAACTAATCCATCTGATGAAACAAATGATGTTGATGGCCACTTTGGTCTGAAGCCAGAAAAGGAAAAAAAGAGACAGGTTTCATGAGATGACACAGTAAAAAATCAATTATTAACTTAGGAAAAAGTCGTCACATACTTCATAACAATCATATAGCAGAAATTCATTTTTAATGAAAATTATGAAATAAGTAAATGAGAAGCTCTTATTCTCACTAATGTAACACAGAATAAAATGGTGCATGTATTGAAAAATATGATAATCAGTCAATCTGAACAATCATTTCTACAGTAATTGCTATCCTTGAAAAGGAGATCTGTCCCCGAAGTCCTTGGCTATGGCAATCAAAGAAGAAACCATGTGTTTATGCATACCAACTTCTAAGACCGCTTCAATAGGTAAGGTTCAATGATTAAAAAGAAAAAGAAGAATAAGGGAAAAAAAAAAAAACTCTAGCATTTCTTCCACCCCATGTCAATAGCACAATGAATAATATTCCATAGTGCTTTGCCAATCTTATTAATTGTAGAAAACACCACCTTATGCCAAAAAACTCCAAAGTAAGCTAAGAGTAAGGTCCAGAATTTGCAATGGATAAAAAAGATGATTGAAAGTCTCAGCTACTACATGCATAGAGCATCTGCCAATCTGCCTCTATAACTCTCTATACCTACTAATCCTTGGGTACTTCCCTGAAGTGGTAGTCCAAACCATAAAGGCCATTTAGGTGGATGCTTGGGGGTCTCACATCCGTACAATAAAAATAATCCCCCTAACTTGAGCAAGAAGGTTTGAGAAGGACAGAGATGTGAAGCTTTCAGAATGGTCCAAAAGCATAACTACCGTGGGATTTGCTTTCTAACTTCGGCATCAGCATTGTCATGTCTCTGATCTCCCACAGATTGATATTTCTCTGGAGTTCATGATGTTATATGGCTGCCTGAAAACCTGTGACCACCACATCTCTATCAAGTGCAATAGCATAAAAAGTGAGGAAGGCATCTTTAGTTGGTCACTATTCACACTAGGGGTCACTTTAAAATTTGACTCTAGAGCCAAAACCCAGACTGTACTGCATGATTATGATCAAGGATGGATAAAAGCCTTTTTAACACCTCTGCAATTGTCCATTCATCCATAGAAGATCTTGACCTCATTTGGCTGCCATATTTTTCTAAATTAAGTGAGCAAAATTCCTCTCCTCTCCTTTTGTATAGTAAAATAAAAACAGCAATAATCCTCACTGTTTAATTAAAATCTTAAGTAGAAAATAGAAGAAGAGAGTTCAGATCAAGGTTCGAAGTATCAATACTCTCAATATGCAGTTTTGCTTTGACCAAAACTCCGCTTTTATTTATCTTTTTGGTGTCAGGCTTTGATAGGGCTATCACATCAATGCCTTTAACTAAACAAATCTGCATATTGAGAGTTTTGTTTTCACCAAAATTCCACTTTTATTTATCTTTTTGATGTCAAGCTTTGACAGGGTTATCACATCAGTGCCTTTTAAACAACATATCAGTGATCCTAAGATACGATACAATACGCCCAACACAGGGTGTATCGTATTCGTATCAATACTTTGAACCTTGCTTCAGATCAATAGAGAAGGGAGAAGAAAAGGGAAGGGTTTTGAGAGAAGGAATCATGAGTATATCCCAGCCCCCAAACCAGAGACACTACACTCCAGTCCCAACCATTAGCGGCAGGTGTACAAGAAGAGAGTATGAGGGGCGGAGAAGTCAGAATAGAAGGGGAGGTGGAGGAAGCCTAGGGGCACCAGGGAGAAAAAATTTGGGAACTAGTGTGTGATTTCTTTGAGGACTTGCTTAAGAATGAAGAAATAGGGGAAGCATTAGAAAAGATATCGGATAAACAGGAAAATGATCAGATGAAAAGGGACTTAATTGGGGAGCTCAAGGAGCATGGAGGAGAACCTCTGGTGGAATTAGTTGGGGAGTTGGGCCTTCAGGTGAAAGAGTTAGGACGTTAAAGTTTATTCCAAAAAGAAGGGAGAGAAGGAGGCTCAAAGAAAGAGAAAGTTGACTGAGGTAGAAAGGTTGAAATCTGATGTAGCAGAGGAACTAGAATTCAGTGCAAGGGGGGAAAGAAGGAAAGGTCCAAAGTAGAGGAAAAAGGCTAAGTGGTGGTTCGATATAAGTTGACAAGAAGATAATTAGCTGGAATGTTAGGGGGTTGGGCTGTGCTAGGAAGAGGCGAGTAATAAAGGATCTATTTAGACTGATCAAAAAATAAATAAATAAAGGATCTACTTAGAAAGGAGAATCTTGATATAGTGTTGCTACCGGAAACAAAAGTTGCAGATATGGATAAAAGATGGGTGAGAAGTGTGTGGACATCTAGAGATATAAGAAGGTCCTTTATACCGTCATTGGGTGCTTCCGGGGGCATAGTAACATTGTGGAGGACTGAGATGGTGGAGCCCTTGGAAGAACTAATAGGCCATTTCTCACTTTCCCTAAAATTCAAGAATGTGGATGATGAGTTTACTTGGGTATTGACAAATATCTATGGGCCCAATAGATATAAAGAAAGAGGTAAAATGTGGGAAGAACTGTTTGATATTAGGGGTCTGTGGAATGACCTTGGTGTTTAGGGGGAGACTTCAATGTCGTCAGACACTAACAAGATGAACAATCCCAATTAAATAGTCTCTACTAGTATGAGTAGGGATAGAGCTAGGATTTTTTCTTGAGGGGGGACCAAAAAGTAATAAACACAGATAGGGGGGCCAAAAGTTAATAAACATGGGTAGGGGGACCAAAATATAGGTAAGATTGAAATGGCTATTGTGGGGATTGTCAAGGCATAGGGAGGGCCATGCCCCCCCTCTCTACCACCCCCTAGTTCTGCCCCCGATTATGAGGAAGCTTAATGATTTTATAGGAGTGTGAGCTAAAGGAATTTCTCACCCAGTAGAGTTTATTCACCTGGTCTAATTTACAAATCCTCCCTAGTTGCTCAAAGCTAGACAGATTTATTTTCATTCAAGAGCTTTACTACGAGTTACTTCTAACAATTGCCGAATTAGCATTGGAACTAAAGACTTTTCAAGTGGCCGAAAACCTTTTAGGTTTGAGAATGTGGCTTACACACCCTAACTTTGTCCATAAGATAGACGAATGGTGGGGAGCTGAAATGCAAGGTGTATGGTGGAAAGGTGTAAAATTTCATAGGAAGCTACAAAGGCTTAAATGCAAATTCAAAGAGTGGAACAAAGATCATTTTGGACGAATAGAGGAGAGGAAATTATTGGCAACTGTTTTCAGCCGATGTAATATAAGAAGAAGAGAAGAGAAGAAGAAGAGAGAAGAGAAAAGAAGTTGAGAGAGACAAAAACCATGGCTGGCAGCGCCAGCCTTTATATTTATACTAGGGCGACCATACAACTTAAAAGGAGAAAAGACAAAAGTGCCCTTGTGGAACACATCTAATATTGCATCGGTAACTTCTCAAATTGAGCATTTGGATGCCAAGGAAAGTCAAGGTTCAAGAAATGAGGAAGAAATCGAGGCAGAAATCGGTTCGATTAAGAAGAAAATTTGGTTGAGGTAAGAAATCAGTTGGAGGCAGAAATCGAGGCACCTATGGATCAAAGAGGGGGATGGGAATACTAAATTTCTCCATGCACTTGCTAACGGAAGAAGAAAAAATTTTGTGGAGAAATTAGAAGTAAATGGAGAAACTCTATTCGATCAAGAAGAGATTCATAATTGTTTTGTGGTTCATTTCAAATCAGTTTTTAAAAGACAAGAGGATGCGGGTGCTACTCTAGAAGGACTAGATTGGCCAAAACTGAATCCGGATTTAGCAAGAGTGTTGGAAAGGGATTTTGATTTGGAGGAGATAAGGGGAGCTGTCTTTTCAATGGATAGATCTAAAGCTCCAGGACCGGATGGTTTCACTATGGATTTTTATCAGGATTGTTGGGAGATAATTAAAGCAGACCTTTGGTCAGTCTTTGAGGAGTTTTCTAGGGAACACTTTATTAGTCCAGGAATAAATTCAACTTTCCTAGCTTTGATCCCAAAGAAGGGAGGTACCAATCAATCGAGAGATTTCAAACCAATTAACCTCTGGTAACAAGTATTTATAAAATCTTGGCCAAAGTGTAATCTTTAAGATTAAAGCCAGTCCTTCCCGGTTTGATAAGCCATTCCCAAGGGGCATTCATTTAAAGGTAGATAGATCACAGATCAAGTTTTGATAGCTAATGAATGTGTGGAGAATTTTAAAGAAAGGGAAAAGAAAGGTTTTGTGTGTAAATTGGACTTGGAGAAAGCTTATGATATGGTTGATTGGTCCTTCCTCTTGAACACTTTGGAAATTTTTTGGTTTGGAGAGAGATGGTGCAGATGGATAAAAGGATGTCTGAAGACACGTCATTATTCAATCCTAGTTAATGGAGTGGCCAGAGACTTTTTCCCAGCAACTAGAGGTTTGAGGCAAGGGGATCCCCTTTCTCCTTTCCTATTTACCTTGGTAGCTGAGGTGTTCAATAGTCTTATCATAAGAGCTGATAGCTTGGGACTTTTTAAAGGCTAGGTTGGGAGAGAGAGCACAGTTGTTACACATTTGCAGTTTTGTGATGATACAATTATCTTTTCTGAGAGTGTTGATCCTCAGAAGGCAAGTAATTTGAAGCAGGTGATCAAACTGTTTGAATTTGTCTCCAAGTTAAAGATCAATTTTGGAAGGAGTTGTGTAGTGGGATTGAACTTGGGAGAGGAGGAGATGGCTGAGGTTGCAGAAGCCTTAGGTTATCCTACCGCTAGGTGGCCTTTGAAATATCTAGGTATGCCTTTAGGAGCCAACCCATAGGAAGGAAGCTTTTAGAGCCCAATTATTGAAAGATGTGCCAAGAAACTGTCAGCTTGGAAGAGGAATTATGTGTCTCTAGGGGGTCATATTACTCTGATTAAGTCTATTTTAGCAAACCTTTTAGTTTTCTTCCTCTCAGTATTCAAGATGCCACACTTGAATAAAATAAAATAAAAGAACAAAATTTGTTCTGATGTAATTCAGGAAGAAGAAAAAAAAGTCAACTATGCTTCGAAGAGAAGAAGAAGAGGAAGAGAGAGAAGAGAGAAGAGAAGAAGAAAAAGGGATTTGGTTAGATAGATCTGCCACCCCACTAGATGTTATATATATTTATGTCCTTACAAAGGTGGGAGTTACTCTAATACCCCTACTTAAAATAAAAGACAAATAAACAAAAATAAACAAGGCCCAATTGGCCCAACTGTAATAAAAAGAAATAAAGAATAAAATAAAATAAGTGTGGGGCTGGAACCAAACACACACACACACACACACACACACACACACTAAAGAGCTACTAACTATCTCTACAGCCACAAAGGGTGGTATTGAAAGTAGAGAAGATCATGAGGGAGTTCTTCTGTGAGCTTGGTGAAGGAAGGAAAGATCACCTAGTAAGATGGGATCCAGTTTAGAAGTAAGGAGCAAGGAGATAGCCATTAGAGAGAGAGAGAGAGAAGCTTTGGCATAAGGTTGTGGGAAGTATTCATGGTTATGCAGGAAATGGTTGGGATTCTGGAGTGTCTCGGCGGGCTACTCTAAACTCCCCGTGAAAGGCTATTCGTGGTATCCTTCCCCAATTTCTCAGCCTTATCAGGTATGATGTGTGTACTGGTGATAGGATTCCCTTTTGGGAAGAGACCTTGATTGGTATTTCCACCCTTAAGGACCTTTATCCATCTTTGTATTCCATCTCCCTTTTTTAAAGCGAACACCATTCAAACTTTTGTTTCTTTCTCCCAGTCCTCTGGCTTCAGTTGAAATTTGGGTTTCAGAAGAGATCTAAGAGACTCTAAACTTGATCAAGCTGCTTTGTTACTCAAAACCCTAGACTTTGTTTGTTTGGACTTTTCTAAACCTGATGCTAGAATCTGGACTCCCAATTCTCTGGGTCTTTTTTCCTGTGCCTCTTTTTTCTCCCAGTTGTGCTCAGTCCCTAACCCTCAACCTTTCTCTTGGAAGGAAGTCTGGTTTAAGCCCATTCCCCCTAAGGTTGGAGCCCTTTGTTGGGAAGTCTCTCTTGGGAAAATTAAACACTTTGGATACCTTGCAAAAGAAGAGGCCAACTTTTGCATCTCCCCAAGCTGGTGTTTCCTTTGCAAAGCAAATTGAGAGAGCTGTTACCATCTTCTAATTTCTTGCCCTTTTGTTGTAAATCTTTGGGAAAAATCTTTTGGTCCTTTTGGGTGTAGGTGGACAATACCTCTGCAAATCAGGGGGCTTTTCAACCCTACAACTTTCAGGTGGCCTAAGAGAAGGGGTAGAGTTTTATGGAGATGTGTTAGGGCTGCTTTAGTATGGACAGTTTGAGAGGAAAGAAATAACAGGATTTTTAATGATAAAGAAATGGATGTAGCTACCGTTTAGGAATGTCTGCTAATAGGGCTATTAACTAGGCCAAAACTGTGGATTTATTCTCACTTTTCTCCTTTGATGACATATGGAAAAACTGGGAATCTGTTGCAAACTCTTCTTCGGTTAAGGACAAACTTGTTGTAGGCTGGAAGCCCCCAGAAGAAGGCTTCATAAAGCTCAATTTTGATGGTGGCAGCCTTGGCAATCCAGGACCTTCTGGTATTGGGGGTGTATTTAGGAATGAAGAGGGATAGGTTGTTGCCTTATTCTCTGGCCCAATTGGAGTGGAGGATGTGGTTAGTGCAAAGGTGCAAGCTGCTGTACAGGGAGCACAAGTTGCTAAAAGAGTTGAACTTTGGGAGGTTGATCATTGAAGGTGACTCTAAAGTGGTAACTGGGTGGCTAAAAGAACCGGAGATAGTAGCTTGGTCTTTTAGGGGAGAAATGAGGAGATTCAAGTGGCTTCCTTCTAATCTCACAGTGAGAGTTCAGTGGGAGAAAAGAGGTCAGCAAATGGGATGACTGACCTACTAGCTAAGCAAGGGGTGAACAGGGATCACTTATTCTGGGCTCAATTGTAATTTTACTTTGTTTTTAAGGCAGCAACCCGCACCTTCTAGGAGAACTCTATTTTGTATCCACTTGTTAGTTTACTTTATTTATTCATCTTAATAAAATACAAAACAAAAAATCCCAGCCCCAAACCAAGGTCCAAAATATCAATACAGGCCGATACGCCAATTGGGGCATATCAGTCTGTATCAAGCATCGCTTTTTTTTTCAGTTTTTTTTTCAAACTGGTTTAGAAGGGTCGGTTTAAGGCCTGCCTACCCCCCGAACCAGGCCACACCCCAAAACACCCACTATAGGGGTATATCGGGAGGCGACCGATACATTCCGATATTTTGAACCTTGCCCCAAACCTTGTTTTATAGGATAACATAATATAACAGCCAAAATGGGTAACAAAGTACGTTTCTGGGAGGATATCTAGCTTGGGGACATTCCTCTCAAAGACAGATTTCCACCTATTTATTCTTTGTCCCTCAACAAAGGGAGAGTGATTTCTTCAGTGCTTGTTAATGAAAACTCTTGGGATCTAGGATTAAGGAGAGGGTTAAGGGAATATGAAATGGGCTTAATAGATGAACTAATCTCCCTTCTTAATACTGCTCTCCTGGACCTCTCTTGTCAAGACAGCAAGATCTGGTCAGAGTCCCCCTTTTGCTCCTATACCTGCGCCTCTTTTTTCTTCGCCCTCCTTCAATCCTCACACCCAGGAGGCTCCTTTCTTATAAAGGAAGTCTGATGTAGTCCTGTACCCCCAAAAATAAGAGCCTTTTGTTGGAGGTGGTGCTCCAGAAAATTAATACTGTGGATAATTTACAAAAAAGAAGGCCGAATCATTGCCTCTCCCCTCATCTTTGTTGCCTTTGTTTGGGAAATGGTGAGACAGTAACACATCTTTTACTTTCTTGTCCCTTTGCTTCTTGTGTGTGGAATTGGTTTTCTTCCTTATTTGGCTGCAGTTGGACTCCTCCCCCGGATGTGACAAGTCTTTTCAACCCAAGTTTCTTCCTACTATCAAAGAAAAGGGGAAGAGTGATGTGGAGGGCAACAAGAGCAGCCATTCTTTGGTCTTTATGGGAAGAAAGGAATAACAAAATATTCCAAGGGGCACAAAGACCAACAGAACAAATCATTGATTGCATAGCCATTAAAGTCATGCATTGGCTGAAAGTGACTTATTTAAAGACTTTTCAATGGATGATATACAAAGGGGTTGGTCAGTAGTGGCAAACTCTTCAACCAGACAGCCTGTCCTTCAGCCTTCTTGGACACCTAGAGCACAACAAAGGGTAAAATTAAATTTTGATGGAAGCTCCATGGGTAATCCAGGACCCTTGGGAAATGGGGGAGTCTTTAGGGATGGGGGGCAGAATGGTGGCACTATACTCTGGTCCCATAGGAATGGGAGACTCTACGAGAGCTGAAATTTTGGCTTTCCTACAAGGCCAGAGATTTGCCGAGCAATGAGAATTTCAGAACTTGGAGGTGGAAGGGGACTCTAAATTGTTAATAGGGTGGCTGCAAACAAAGAAGTTGGGTGTATGGATGTTTAGACAGCAAATAAGGGAAATAATCTACTTGGCAAGGGAAGTTGGAGTAACACTCAAATGGGTAAGGAGATCAGCAAACTCTGTGGCAGATACTTGGCAAAACAGGGGACTTTCATGGAAAACTTCTTTTGGGCTGTACTGTAATTCTTGATGTTATTTTGGGGTCAACACTCTTTGTCTCAGTGGTTGACAGTGTAAGATGTTTATTTGATATCCTTAATGAAAGTTACCATTTCCAATCAAAAAAAAAAAAAGCCAAAATGCTATGGCTGATCCCATTGTATCCTGTTAAGAGTATGGTTATGTTCTCGTCTCCAAGGGGAGGTAAAATCTCGTGCCTCCTCTTAGGGTGAATGTATACTTCCTTTTATTAATAAAATCATCATTCATTTATCAAAAAAAGTTTTCTTTTTATATAGTTGTGTTTGACTATTTTTTATCAGTAATCGTTGTATTTGACTATTTTTTTATCAGTAATCGTTATGTTTGACTATTCATCAATTCCAATCCACAAGGGAAAAGTAGATGGGAACTTATAAATGTCTTTACATTCCATAGTCTAGCTTGTTTTGATAATAAATAAATAAATATACAAGATCTGTTTGTGATAACTTAAACCCTTTTTAGACAAAATGATTGAACAAACAATTAATAGTATAAGAAAAATATAAGTATAATTAAACAGTAAACAAAAAAATGAAAATAACTTGTTCAACCTGTAGGTTTTCAAGACTGCTATTCAGTCTTGACCACTAAAAGATTTCAGGTTCGATGAGAAGAGAAAGTGAAGAAGAAGTAGAAGAAAGAGTGGTGAAAGAGCAATAGAACACAGATTTTGAGGAGAAGAACAGAATGTCAATATTCTGCCGCCGCCACTTTAAGTTAATATATATAGGTTATGCTAGTTACATGAAAGGACATATCTGCCCTTGATGTTTACATCATAACTGCTAACAAATAACAAACAATATAAAACTGAAACTAGAAATAACAGAATAGCAAAATAACCACAGCTGTGACTAGATACATTCTACCCTACGGACAAAGTGGGACCACAGCTGTGGGGCCCACATCAATGTTCTCTACACAACCAGTTAATAGTATAAAAAATATAAATAATAATTATGAAAACAAGCATAAAATTATGACAAAGAATATGAATTTTATGATGAACTCATCCCCACTGAAGAGGAAAAAAAAATTTACCTGAAATCTCGAATTCTTCTCCCATGAACCTCAAAAACTCCAAGCGCACCATTGACTAGTGCAAATGAAAAACTTTCAGCGGCATCATCAGTGGATGCCTCTAAGTTTGTTGCTTCTGAAAACAATAGTCACATTTAAGTTGCAAGATATGTGAAACTGTAGCAAAGTATAGGTGCAATAAACTGGAAACCAACTAGAGAATTTAATAAAGTCCAAGCTCATCAAACGAAACAAACTTACTAGAATCTGAGGAAGATGCTTGTGTAGGGGAAGCTGCAGGTGAGGCCACATCAGAGTGCTCTTTGGAGGAAATAGATGATTGCTTAGATGGTCCATTATGAACTGGGTGTGGTACTGTTGGAAGTGTCCACTCCAATACAGTGAATGGAAGAGCCAATGATCTAAGCTACATGGGCATATAAAGGATAATAAATTTGCAGAAAGAGAAGATGAGTCTAATAAAAATAAATTGTAAATGATGCAACTAAGATCAGAGAAAGAATATTGAGATAATAGGAAGAATGCACGTTAGACCTGAATGATCAGGGAAAATATGCATTCAGATATACATGCATTTGTACACTGAACAAATATATATTTATGCATCAAGATATGCATGCATGCAAATATGCATATTCTTGTGTGTTGGATATGCCTGTTGTTGCATATTACCCACAAAGAAATATCACCATATGAGGCTTAATTAAAGCAAAAGATAGTATAGCATCCTCCAAGGAATCTGGATCTGCTAGTAACAAAAATCGCTAGGCACATTGCAGTTATGTGCCACCAGCCCTCAACACGTGATTTTTTAAAAGAAGAAAAAACAATGTGCAGAAGTACATTTTCTCACGTTTTGAGGACAGGTGGCACAAAATGATGATGTGCCTAGCATTGTTTTGTTGCTAGCAGATCCAAACTCTCCTCCAGCAGCTAAATTAGATGTATAATTTCAGTGTTTGAGATGATCCCAACTTTTTCCAGCAGTGGGGAGATTCAGACTTGCACAGTAGATTGTTTAGTTGTTTGGATTTTAGTGTAACCTTTTTCAGGATACTTATCTTTTTACCCAAGGCTTCTTTTAGGCTCTCTAGAAGTTAGGGCATCTCTAGCAGTTTGTTAGAGTGCCAAGTGTTGTAATAGGACCAAAAATTTTCAAAGCTGCAGTAGGATAAAATATAAAGAATTTATTATTTATTTTGAGGAATTCTGTGACTACAAAGGAAAGAGTATTCTGAGGCCCAAAATTCGACCATGGTACATAATTTATGTGACACTTCCAGAAGACACCGTTGAGAAGCTTTCTTAGATTATTACAGCACCCAGATGTAATTATCCTAAAGCCTGGGAATAGAAAGTTCACAAACCACTTCCAGGGGACATCACAACAATAGTTTGAGATAGTTTGGTTAGTTACAGAAACAAGAAGTTGACAAAAGAAGCAGTGGGAGTTAAAATACCATAATAGGACTCTTAGTCATAGCCCACACCTCCACAGGAGCATCACGTAACAAAATAACAAGATACCTGCAACAAAATAAGAAAATACATGCAATTAGCTCAAGGCATAAAAGTGGACCAAATAGTAAACCATCATAAAATCTCAATATAATAGCAGAATACTCTCTCCATGTTAGAGGAAAAAGCATGTAAACAAAAAAGAGCAACTGCCCTGAAAGAACACTAGCAAGTAATCTATTAACAAAATCAGCATTTCAATAGTAGAATACTCTTTCCATGTTAGAGGAAACAGCAGTGTTTAGGAAACCGGACCAAACCAGCCAGTCGGACCAGTTGAACCATGACCCGGGGCCCTGGCCGGTTCAATCACACCCCCAGTAACCGTATTTGTTAAAAAACCAGTGAAAACCAGATTACCGGCCGGTTTAACCAGAAAACTGGTGACCCGGTTCCAGTTTCATGAAACCACCCAATCCATTAAATAATTAAAATTTTAAAATGTGTTTAACAAGACTTGACCCATGACCAATTATTTTCATATAATGCTTAATTACCACTAGTCCGAATGACTCTTTATTGTGTGTGTGTGTGTGTGTGCACACACACACACACACAATAAAGAACTATAGGGAAATTTAAGTACAAGCAGAGGGAGGTAAATTGTCTTAACTCCCCCACAAGCAAAACAAATAAAACAAGATTAGAAATGAGCCCAAAACAAAGAATCCCTATTCACCCCTTGCTTGGCTAACCCATCAGCAAATGAGTTAGCAGTTCTCTTCATCCAACTGCATTTTATCTCAATGTCCTTAGCCATCCATTAGAATTTTATCTCTTTATTGCATTTATACTTTATTACACATATTTTAAAGAAAATGTAAACTAAAAGGCTTGAACCCTAGTCATTTGCTTTAAAAATTAAAGAATTTACCATCCATCCCCCATATTTAATTATATAAAAAGTTGTAAAATATATTATATATAGTATTTTATGACCCATAGTATATACATATATACCACATCATCATGGTCCAACCTCCGGTTTGACCCTGGTTGAACCTCTGACCTGTGAACCTTTCTCCCTTCTCCAGTTCTATGCCTGGTCTGGTTCTATGAACATTGGGAAAAAGCATGTAAACAAAAAAGAACTGCCCTCAAAGGAACACTGGCAAGTGATCTATTAACAAAATCAGCACTTCATTCAAAGAAAGTGCCGATTTGAAATTTTCATCATGTGAAAAAAAACCTCCAACACAAGCATGTGAATACAAAATATCATTCATTAGTGTCTTTTTTTTTTTTTTTTGAGAAAAGGCAAAGTATAGATGTATCATCATTATCATCATCCAAACCTTATCCCAACTATATGGGGTCCGCTACCCAGCCCCTGTTTCTTTACAAAAAGATTCCCATATACAAAAAAATAAAATAAAATAAAAATTACAATTTCTATCTGTAAATAATCTATAGATTGATAACCAAGAGAACATTTTCCCCAATATTTTTTTTAATACAGAATCTACAGAGCCTCCCTTGTTTTTTGAAAATCCTGTCTCCTCTCCTGCCAAATGCACCCAAAAACCATTGCTGGCATAATATTCCACACCAATCTTCCCCTCTTACTCAAGCCTTGAATTTTTGATAAGTGGTAAGAAGTGTACTGTATTAATAATGAAGAAGAGGGTGAGAAACCCTCAATCATATACAAAAAGAAGTGTGCCTTTAACTATGTAAAGATCATGTACAATGAAAGCTTGTATAGCAAAAAAAATAATAATAATAATGGACCATCAATGACTGGAAAATTAGCTGGCAGGCACACCCACAAAAAACTTTGACCACCTGGTCCAACTCAAAACCAATATCTCCACCTTCCCTATAATAGCCTCCACTGCAACGGACTTAGACTAAAAAATCCTTTGATTGCACTCCTTCCACACCACCCAGAAAACTGCAAAAGGCAAGCTATTCCACAGAAAACAGCCTTTGTCCGAGAAACAATTATTCCTCCATCCTGAGATCAAATCACCCACAAAGGAGGGGGGACCCAGACTAAGTGAAACAGCTTAATGAAATGGTGCCAAACCTGGTAGGTGTAAGGGCAATGAATCAAAAGATGGTGGATAGATTCAGGGCATGTCCCGCACAAACTACAGGTGTCATCCGCTCCAATCCACGTCTCAGGAGGTATTCAGCAGACTGAGCCTTATCCCTAGTAAATAAGTCTACCAAAACTCATGGCCATGGTTTCAAATGTCACCAAATGTCGCTAATGTTGCCCGACATATGTCAATGCCGAGGCTCACCGACATGAAAATGGGTGGTAATATAAAAATTACATTATTTCAGTCGACATTTCCTATATTTCGGAAATGTCGACCAAATCAATCCAAATAACCAAAAAAAAGATAGTTTTTCCTATCATGTCGACAGGATGTCGACTAATGCACATTAGTAATATTAATATAAATAATTCCATTAATAATTTCTATTTAATATTTCAAATAAAATATTTATAAAAAGAATTAACAAAATATAAAACAAAAGAATAAATTAATTACTTTACAATATAAAACATAAAATATTTTTCAAGTAATAAAATATTAACTAGTTAGTATTTTTTAAAATATTTATTAAAATCAGAAAATGTTTATTAACTTTTATAATAAATCATATTCTACATTTAATACAAAAAATCAGAATAAATTTATTAAATTTTATACTAAATCA
This sequence comes from Nelumbo nucifera, assembly GCF_000365185.1. Next base: position 7,914,894 of record NW_010729080.1, on the reverse strand, counting down.
TAATTTATTATAAATTTAGTATTAAACATCATAATAAATTCATTAATTTTTATAAGAATTCAGAATTTATCATAATCTTAATACTACAAAAAGGAGAATCAGTTTATTAAATTTATAATAAAACATAATGTATTATAACTTTAATATTTAAAA
>NW_010729080.1:7796221-7905276 GCF_000365185.1 Nelumbo nucifera | reverse complement strand
TTGGTGGGGCTGAAATCTGAATATGAACCAGTGCGGGCTCAGATACTAGGAGGGTCAGCTCTCCCTTCCTTAGAAGAGGTGTTTGCTCGACTTAGTAGGATTTCCATTGGATCTACCGAGAACCCTAATGTTTCTGATAGATCAGCCTTTGCGGTATCCAGAGGTCGTGGTGTTAGAGGTGGAGCTCAGGGAGCTCAGTCTGGCCGTAGTGGCAGCAATGGACCGGCATATGGCCAGAGTGGTGGTAGTGGACCTACATATAACTGTGGTGGTGGTCGTACTGGAGGTCGAGATTCAGGGAGAGACCGTGGCAGTGGACGTAATTCGGGTCCGAGGAGGTGTACACACTATAGTATGGATGGACATACCATTAATTATTGCTATGACTTGCATGGTCCACCCTCAACTTGGGCCAATCATGCCGTGACTAGTGACAGTAACTTCAAACAGGAGAGTCATTCAGCTGATCAGATACCTTCTACATCCATAGATGTTACTAGGAAGGAGATGATGAGTGTTCCCCATGATGAGTATGAGAGGTTTGTTCAGGCCACATCTCAGCAGAACACGGCCACTCTCGCACACTCAGGTATGGCTTATTTGGCATCCACACCCAATCCCTGGATTATTGATTCTGGAGCCTCCGATCACATGATTGGAATTCCAGGTGTGTTTTCTTCCCTCTCTCATTACCCAACATCACAATCTGTTACCCTTGCTAATGGTTCCACATCTTCCATTTGTGGTGTTGGTAATGTTAACATGGATCCTGTATCCTTATCCTCAGTTTTGTATGTCCCTAAATTTCCTTTTAATCTTATGTCAGTTAGTAAATTGACCAAGTCTCTTAATTGCTCCATTACCTTTTACCCCTCTTCGTGTGTTTTTCAGGATCTCAAGGGGATGAAGATTGGTGGAGGGCATGAAGCTGGTGGATTGTATTATCTTGATGGTGGTGGAAGTACGTCAACAGCTCTCCAATCGTCTCTTTCTCCTCTCCAGTGGCACTGTAGATTTGGTCATCCTTCACTGAAAGTTTTAAAGTCTTTGGTTCCTTCATTGAGTCATCTGTCTGTTTTGGATTGTGAGTCGTGTCAGTTGGGGAAACATCATCGTGTTCCCTTTAGTCCTAGAGTTGATAATCGTATGTCGAGTCCTTTTTCTTTGGTTCATTCAGATGTTTAGGGTCCTTATAAAGTAATGTCATACAATGGATATAAATATTTTGTCATTTTTGTTGATGATTATTCAAGGATGATGTGGCTCTATTTAATGAAAGAAAGGAGTGAATTGTTTACCATTTTCCAAAAATTTTATGCTGAGATTCACAACCAATTTGGTGTTCACATTAAAATTTTTCGTTCCGATAATGGTTGTGAATATTTCTCTTCATCATTTCAAGAATACCTAGACCAACATGGCGTTATCCATCAAACTTCGTGTACCTACACCCCACAACAAAACGGGGTGGCTGAGAGAAAGAACCGTCATCTTTTGAAAACAGCTCGATCCCTCATGCATCACATGAATGTCCCCAAATCTTTTTGGAGTGATGCAGTGCTTACTTCTTGCTTCTTGATTAATCGGATGCCCACGTCTATCCTTGATGGTCATTCTCCATTCACCACATTGTTTCCTACCTTGTCTCCGTTTTCTCTTTCTCCTTGGGTTTTTAGGTGTGTTTGCTTCATTCATAATCTGGGGCCAGGAAAGGACAAGTTAGATGCACGATCTATTAAGTGCATCTTCCTTGGCTATTCCCGAACTCAGAAAGGGTATAAGTGTTATCATCCCAGCTCTCGACGTTCCTTTGTGTGTGTTGATGTTACCTTCTTTGAGTCTACTCCATTTTTCTTGGGGTTCGGTGATGTTTCTTCCTCTTCATCACCTCCTCCCCTTACTCTTCCAGTTGTGGATTTTGTTCCTCTTGTTCCAACTATGACCAAGTCCTTACCTCCGGTGCCACCACCTATCCATCACGTGTATACACATCGCCCACATGTACCAGCTCCTCCTCCAGTTCCATCATCGTCGATAGATCCAGCAATTGTTCCCACACCAGCCCCAACCCCAGTATCTGATCTTGATCTTCCCATTGCCTTGCAGAAAGGTAAACGCAGTTGTACCCTTCATCCTATTTCTAATTATGTTTCACTGACTCACCTTTTCGCTTCCCATCGCCTGTTTATCTCTTTGTTATCCTCTGTTGTTATCCCTAAGGATGTTCAGGAAGCCCTTGCCTCTCCAGGATGGTGTTGTGCGATGGAAGAAGAACTCTCAGCTCTGGCCCATAATCATACATGGGAACTCACCACTCTTCTCCTAGTAAACAGGCTGTTGGTTGTAAATGGGTTTATACGATTAAGTATTTACCTGATGGTAGTGTAGAGCGGCTGAAAGCTAGACTGGTTGCCAAAGGGTATTCCCAAACCTATGGTATTGATTACATAGGGACTTTCTCCCCAGTTGCTAAGATTGGTTCAGTTCGTGTTGTGGTTTCTCTTACTGTGATGTATGATTAGCCTCTCTATTAGCTTGATATCAAGAATGCCTTCTTGCATGGTGATCTGCTCGAGGAGGTCTATATGGAGTAACCACCAAGATTTGTTGCTCAGGGGGAGGATGGTAAGGTGTGCTGACTAATGAAGGCCATTTATGGGCTTAAACAGTCTCCTCGAGCATGGTTTGGCAGATTTAGTGAGGTGGTAAAGAAGTTTGGTATGAAACAGTGCCAAGTTGACCATTCAGTCTTCAGTCATGACTCTCACGCAGGGAAGATCCTATTGGTGGTGTATGTAGATGATATTGTCACTACCGGAAATGATAAAATGGGCATTGATAGATTGAAGACTTTTCTGCAAGAACATTTTCAAACAAAGGACCTTGGTAAATTGAAGTATTTCTTGGGGATAGAAATAGCAAGGTCTAAGCATGGTATTAACTTGTGTCAGAAGAAATATGTTCTTGATTTGCTTGAAGAAACAGGTTTGTTAGGTGCTAAACCAGCTGAAACACCTATGGAAACAAACACTAAGCTGAGCAGTGATATGGGTGAAGTGTTTGAAGACCCTAGTAGATACTGGCGGCTGGTAGGTAAACTGAACTACCTAACCATCACTCAGCCAAACATTTCATTCACAGTTAGTGTGGTAAGTCAGTTCATGCAGAAACCTCTGGTTCCACATTGGGTTGCGGCTCTAAGGATTGTAAGGTATTTAAAGGGGTCTCCTAGTCGTAATTTGATATACAGAAGTGGTGGAAAACTTGAATTTGAAGAATATACTGATGCTGATTGGGCCGGTTCTGTATCTGATAGAAGATCTACCACAGGCTATTGCACTTTTCTTGGGGGTAATCTGGTGACATGGAAAAGCAAGAAGCAAACAGTTGTGGCAAGAAGCAGTGCAGAGGCAGAATATAGAGCTATGGCACATACTACTTGTGAATTAGTGTGGCTAAGGAACCTTCTATAGAAGATGGGATACACTGTTGATACTCCGATGAAGCTCTACTGTGACAATCAGGCTGCAATTAATATTTCCTCTAATCCAGTGTTTCATGAGAGAACCAAGCACATAGAGGTTGACTGTCACTTTGTTAGAGAGGTGCCGAGTGGAGTGATAGACATTGCATATGTCAACACAGGGAACCAGTGGGCAGATTTGTTTACTAAAGGATTGAGTCGGGGTAGAGTGGACTACATATGTAACAAGCTGGGATTATATGATATATACTCTCCAGCTTGAGGGGGAGTGTTAGTGTCGAGTATGTAGGGGTATTTATCTTTGTACTTATGGTTAGGTGCTGATGTGTAAGTTTATGTTAGATCTCCCTAACTTAAGTAGGGGCACATGTGACTTTTCCACAATATTTTTAGTAATATAAAACAGATCCAGCCGAATGGGAGGGTTGACTTTTCTCTCATTCAAACCAGACCTTTTCCTCCTTGTCCTCTCTTCTACTCTTCTCCTTTCTCTCTTTCTCTTTCTCTCTCTCTTCTCTCTTTTCCTTGACTGTTACCAATCTAACAGGCAGGCTGAACTCTAATACATGGCATATTTCCATTTCCATGGGTACCAACATGGCAACACATAAAATTACTAGAATCAACCAAGGTTCAAAATTTCAATATGTATCAGGCCATATCGGCCGATACGTATCGTATCGGGTCCAGGGGATGTTTCGGGATTTCGACCGGTTCAGGGGGTGGACGGACCTTAAACCGGCCTCTCTGAACCAGATTTGATAAAAAATAAAAAAAAAAAGATATCGATACTGCCCGATACGCCTCTACTAGCGTATTGGGCATATCGATATTTTGAACCTTGGAATCAACATGTTCATCAATGAACACTATCAGTGCTACATGGAATACTAGAGATAGTATTATGATGTAAGTTGGTGACAATATTTTAGATATGTTTTGTAGTAGTGTCACTGCCCACCCAACAGACATGATTACCACTTTGAGCCAGCTCAAAATTCTTTTCAAACTTGAAGTTAAATCGTAGTTTCTATTGTATAATAAATTATTTGGTTGAACTATTAGAATCATTTACACTTTCTATGAGTTTAAATTTTTCTTGAACTCACTCGATCATGTAGTTTTGACTATATCATGATTTGGAACAAGGTCATAATTTAAAATAGTCTACCTATGCATTTTTTTATTATTGCATAAAAAAGAATTCTATATTTTGCACATTTTACAAAGTTTGCACCATGTCTATAATTTTTACAATATTTCCATATGATGTTTCCAACATATTTACTATATTTAGGTGACTGACACTTTCATTGGTATCAACATTTTAAACCTTGAATGGAAGTATTGATGCTATCAAGAAAATGATTGGAGAAGTCTTAGTTTAACAGCATATACCTGGACAAATGAAAATGAAACAAGCCGAGAATTCCCAAGCCATCTTAATCCTCTAATAGTACTATTATGAACAGAAAAGCTCGCTGCTACAGCATTGGCAGAAACATCAATGACCTCGATTGTCCCACTTTGAGTTCCTAAAGCGATCAGTGGTACAGCTACAGCAGGATTGTTACCACCACCTTCACAAAATCATTCAATTTAAAGGCTAACAGAAATCTGTCGTAAACATAAGATGAATAGAATACAGAAGCTACATATACTGGACTTACGAGCCAAGGTAGCTGTTAAAGAAGGGGAAGGTACAGCTAGCGTTGTGACTGTTGAAGAAAGAAGATGAAGCTGGCCAACTAAGTCGATCTGTAACAAGTGAATTAAAAACAGAAACAAGCAACTTAAAAATATAGAATTGCAAGTCAGTAGATAGTTCATTACCACAAGAATTTCCTCATCCAACAACAAAAACAGCAAAAACTGTTAAAAATAGTAGTATAAACATGGTGATAAAATTTGTGGACCAGTTGAAAACCAAGTGATATGAAAAAAGGGTGCAGAAACATCACTACTTGTATGCAATCTTGACCAGGAGGAGGAAGAACACAAAAACTATAAAAAAATGAGTGTTTCAAAAACCAAAAATAACCATAAAATCAATGAAAACAAAAATCTGATCAAACTTGTAGTCCTGTACTCAGTCCTCACCACTATACTGGTGATCATAGCCATTAATACATAAAAGATCAAATTTCGGAATATAAAAGAGAAAAAAATAAATAAAGCTCTAGCTGGGGATAGTTGAAACTTGAAAGTTAAATGTTAATTACACATAGTAGGTTTGGGCCTCGCAAGAAAGAGCCCAAGTTATGCACTAGAGGCTTCTGCATTGTTTGCATAATCAACATCCAAAGGAGCCATTATGTTGGACTGACAAATTAGGGGTAATCATGGGCCATGCTGGTCCAGGCTTTCGGCCTATGACTTCAAATATAAAATATTATACACCTGGGCTTAGCTTTTGCCAAAATTTGAATGGGCCCAGACCAAAGCCCAAGCCTAAAGAAGCCCAGCCCATGAAGAGGTCTACACACACAGACACATGTATTATATTGCGGGCCAGGCCTGGCCCAGAAATTTCTGGGCCTGATGCAGGCCCATGCTGAGTCTGGACACAAAATCTAGGCCCAAGCCTGGAAATTTCTGGGCCGGGCTAGAAATGATCACCCTTGGTACAAATAACAGCCAATCCTAGCTTCATTACTTTGAAGAGAGATTTAGACCTGACAAATAAGATTGGATCCAGTAGATCTCTTAGGGCTATGTCTGTATCCAACTGCAAATATAGCACGCATTCTGCATAGGGATGTCAACAGGTTGGTTTCAGTATGGTGATGCAGGCCCAGGCTGGGTCTGGACACAAAAAACAGTCAATCCTAGCTTCATTACTTTAGAGAAAGATCTGGAGCTGATAAAAAAGATGGGACCCAGTAGGTCCCTTAGGTCTATGTCCGGATCAAACTGCAAAGATAGGCATGCATTCTGTATAGGGATGTCAAGTATGGGTTTGGCTCAACTCAAACCTAATGCAAAGTAACTCCAACTTGAACGTTACCTGAACTGACTAAATGAAGAGAGGGTACTGAACCTGACCCAAGTGTATAATACAAATATATTACACCTATACTCAACCAAGTGTATAATACAAATATCTCAATGCTGCAATGTCATAGGGTCGGGTTTAGCATGGGTTCACCTCATCCCAAATCCAACCAAAAAAACCGATAAAGGATGACCCAACCCTAAGCTGATAGGGTCAAGTAAATGTGGGTTTTACCACTTAACCCAAACCACTGACATCCCTAATTCTGTAGTTCTCCAAGTTGTGGCAAAGCACATAATTTTGGGAGACCAATTCTATTTCTGCACCCGCAAATCCACCAATCCAAATGCAAACCAATAAGTTTCATATTGACTTCCCTTTATGTTAAAGCTCATGAGTTGAAGTAGTGAGAAATGATTTGGGAGATCATGGATTGAAGTATTAAATACCACTTTAATACTCAAGTTGTTAAAAGAATGAATTATGAAGAGCTAGAAGACTAGAAACCCACATATTATCAGCTTCAACAATGTGTTTTTTTTATCGGCAGAAAAGTGATTTTATAAATATTTGGAATGGAGAAATGATAAGTATAACTTTTTTAACTCGCTTTGCTATTCCAAATTACATGGATGCCCAAAACAGTTCTTGCCTCATAGCCCCTTGTTTAGCTAGGGAGTCAGCTAAACTGTTTGCACACCTTCTAACCCATTTAAATTCAACCACTATTTCTTTTGCAATCGTTTCCACTTCCCTTAGAATATACTTTGGGGACCAAGGAATATGCCTATTGAATTTAGCCCAGGATAATGACTACTTGTGAGTCTCCTTCCACCTCAATCATCCTAAACCTCAATTGCTTAGCTAACCTGAGGCCTTGCAATAAAGCCATCAGTTCAGCCTTCAAAGAATTTCTGAAGCCAATTGGTCCTGAGAAGATAGCCAATATCCTTCTCTCTGAATTTCTCTATTCCAGCCACACCCGGGTTACCAAGAGAGCTCCCATCAAAGTTCAATTTAAATCTGAGGCCAATCAACCTAAGGATTTCCAACCCATTAGCCTGGTGACCAGTACCTATAAAATTTTAGCCAAAGTCCTGTCTTTGAGGCTTAAAGAAATCCTCCCCTCTCATAAGCCAGTTCCAAGGAGCCTTCGTCCAAGGGAAACAAATTATGAATCAAATCCTGATAGCTAATGAATGTGTAGAAGAAATGAAGAGATCTAGGAAGGAAGGATTTGTATGCAGGTTGGATTTAGAAAAGGCTTATGACTTGGTGGATTGGAACTTCCTACTAGAAGTAATGCAGCAAAGGGAATTTGGGGAGAGATGGTGTAATTGGGTATTTAGTTGTGTTCGGTCTTGTCATTTTTCCATCCTTCTTAATGGAGTGGTGAAAGATTTCTTTCCAGCCTGTAGAGGTTTAAGGCAAGGAGATCCCCTCTCTCCTTTTCTATTTACCCTAGTGGCGGATGTTTTTAGTAGGCTACTCTCTAAGGCAGATGGGGAAGATGAAGGGTTGGAGAGTGGGTAGAAACAGGGTCTTGGTGTCTCATCTCCAATTTGCAGACGATATCATAATTTTTTGTGAAGGGGGAGACCCTAGGAGTGTGAGGAAGCTAAAAGAACTGGTTCAAAGGTTCGAAAAGGTGTCCAATCTGAAAATCAACTTGGACAAAAGTTGTGTAGCAAGGATTAATATGGAAGAGAGTGTCTTAAGTTTGGTCACGGAGTGCTTAGAGTGTAAAATTACCCCTTGGCTTTTGACCTATTTAGGACCTACCCTAGGAGCCAACCCTAAGGAGAGTAGATTCTGGATCTCAGTTGTAGAAAGATGTAGTAAGAGATTGGCCACCTGGAAAAAGAGTTAACATCTCTTTGGGAGGGAGGATTACCTTGATAAGATCTACTTTGGCTAACTTACCTATCTACTTCCTCTCCGTTTTTAGGACCCCTCCAAGGGAAGAAAAGAAGTTAGAAAAGATTATGAGGGATTTCCTTTGGGAACTAGGAGAGACAAGAAAAGACCACGTAATCAATTGGAGTGTTGTGTGTAAAAGTAAGGAAGAGGATGGACTAGGTCTTGGGAATTTGAGAAAGAAAAATACAACTCTTCTAGGAAAATGGTTATGGAGGTGGCCACTGGAGCGGGAACATTTGTGGACTGAAGTAGTGGATAGTATTCATGGGAGATTGGAAAGCGGCTGGGATGTTGGTGTATCACATCGGACTACTTTGGCAACACCTTGGAAAGCAATCCACAATGTGCTTCCTCAGTTCCTCAATTTTATCAGGTATGATGTTTGTTCAGGAAACCTAATCCGTTTTTGGGAAGATGTTTGGCTTGACGACCGGTCCCTAAAGGACCTGTTTCCTTCTTTATACTCCATTTCCTTACACAAAAATAAGGTGATTTCGAGCTTTGTAGTCCTTTCTACTTCACCTTTGAATCTTAACTGGGATTTTGGGTTTCGAAGGGGGCTGAGGGATGAAGAAGCCTCTTGTTTGGCAGAGCTTCTCTCACGTTTGGATATTGTTTGCTTTGAATCCTCTAAACCAGACAGGAGAGTTTGGTCACCAAATCCTAAGGTCTCTTCTCTTGTGCCTCTTTCTTTAAATCTCTTTGCCAGCCCTCTTCCTCTCTGTTGTTTCCCTAGAAGGAAGTTTGATTTCAGCTGATCCCCCCTAAAATCAAGGCTTTCTGTTGGGAAGTGGATATGGGAAAATCAACACTCTTGACTATTTGCAAAAGAAAAGGCCGTTTCTGTATTTCCCCAAATTGGTGCACTATGTGTAAATCTGATGGTGAATCTTGTTTTCACTTATTTATTTCATGTTCTTTTACTGCAGAAATTTGGGAGTGGATTTTCTCTTTATTTGGATGCAAGTGAAATATGCCAACGGAGATTAAATTGTTGTTTGATCCATCTACATTTACTTGGCCGAAGAAAAGGGGAAGGATGATGTAGAGATGTGCTAGAGCAGTAGTGGTTTGGACATTGTGGGAAGAAAGAAATGCCATAATCTTCCAAGAGAAGGAGAGAAATAAGCAGCAAATTATGGACTGTGTTTTGGCTAGAACTATACATTGGCTACAAACGGTGGATCTGTTTAAAAGTTTCTCCTTTGATGACATGTGGGGGAATTTGTCTGCAGTAGCTTCTAGTTCATTGCAAAAGACTAAGCTACGATTGACTTGGACGCCACCCATGGAAGGATTCATGAAGCTGAATTTTGATGAGAGTAGTTGAGGCAATCCGGGACTTTCTAGAATTGGAGGAACCATCAGAGACAAGGATGGGAATCTGAGAGCACTCTACTCAGGAGCAATGGGAATTGGAGACTCTATAAGGGCAGAACTATATGCAGTCCTACAAGGTGTACAGATTGCAAGGGAAATAGGGGTGGAGTGCTTGGTGATAGAGGGGGACTCTAAGGTGGTGATGGGTTGGCTTAGAGATTCAGATTCAGTGATATGGTGCTACAGAAATGAATTGAAGAAATTCAAATGGGAGACACAACATATGAATTTAGTCATACAATGGGTGGGAAGGGAGAACTCATTTGCTGATTGCTTAGCCAAACAAGGAGTAACTGGGGATCAGTTGTATTGGGCCCAATTGTAAATTTGTGACGGTTCTTTTCTTTTAAAGGGTGAGGCTGCACCTCACGCTTCCCATTGGGATGCTTGTAACAGTTTTTATTATACCCATAATGAACTTTTAATGAAATTTTATTTATCAAAAAAAAATCAGCTTCAACAATGTTCATGTTACACATGTTAGATATTTCTACTCATTCCCCCTTAAATACCAAAAGAGAAAGACATGGAAGTAAGACGCAAAACTGATCTAGAAAAGAGTTTCTTTACCAACCTTAAAAGACAAATCTCCAACGGTATGAGTTGAGTTGCACGTGTGACCAGAACTACTTTGTGCAGACTCTGATTCCTTATTTGCATCTGATACAGGTTCATGGATGGAAGTATCTAGTCTGTTAGTATGTATTTCTTCAACTCTCACTTCACCAGCATCAATAAGCCCTGGATTCATGATAGGCTTCTGAGCATCTCTAGCCCCTTCAGCAGTCAGAAGCCAGTTCCATATTTTCCCATCATCAGTGATGGATAACAAATGTGCCATAAAATTGAGAATAGACTTGCTACAACGATCTAAATGGGTGTCATAATCCCAAAAAGGTGAAGTGTGAGGTGAATTAGAATAGAGATCAACAACATTTTGTAGTGTTGACACTGATTGACAGCGAATGACGGCAAGAACAATGGGAGAAGGAACCGATGTGCCAATTGAGGGCATTAGTTCTTCCACCACACACATTGTATATGCCTGTTCTCCCCTGCAACAAGAAGCAAATAAGTATACCCTGAGTCCAGGGAAGGAAAAGGCATTAAAAATATGCCAGTGCCTCGATATGTTTTTTAAAAGGAAAAAGGATGCACAAAAGAATAAATTAATCATACTATATCTCCAATTTAGGAAAAATGCAACCTCATTTAAATATTATCATTAAAATTCTATACAACATATAGAACAGGTACTCTAGTTATTAAATACCAAAATAGTTTCTCAGAAATAGAGTTGCAATGCTGCATATATTCACCTTTGAGATTTAAAAAACCATGTATTTTAAGCAAGCACCATGAAAGTGATGCAATGTCTTTAGAAGAAGATCTACAAAGATAAAAGGTTATATGGAAACAAAAAAACAAAAAAAAAAGTTAAAATTCTGGCTGTACTTAACATGTAACCACGCTTTTCCATAGGTTAGAGAGCCCTGCGAAAAAACAAAGCTAATGAAAACTGAAAATTAGCTCGTTGGGCAATCCAGGAAGAGCAGGCATAGGGGGAGTATTTAGATACAACTGAAGAGTGGTAGTGACCTTGTTTTCAGGACCAATTGGCTTTGGAGACTTGGTTCATGCTGAAATATTGGCTCTTACAAGGAATAAGATTTGCAGTACAGCTTGGAGTTAGGGAATTGGAAGTTGAAGGAGATTCACAATTAGTCATTTCATGGACCAAGAAAATCAATTCACTCCCTTGGAAATATAGACATGATTTCAGGGAAATTGATGGGACCATGTTTTCAAAAGAGGGGATTTTGCAAATCTTGAAAGCAAGGGGCTGAATGGATCTGAGTACAGTTCCCCTAATAGTGAAGCATAAGGATGGAGTTTGCACCAGTAAGGAGATGGAGAAGAGTTCTGAAGATTGAGGCAAAAAAGTTTGTCTTGGAAGAAGTTTGGACAAGAAGAGGAGTTGCCCTGAAGGTAGTGGAAAGCTTCGCTGATTCTAGAAGAGAAAGCAATATCCTGGCTTCAGGGATTCCTGGAGGGAGCGAAGAGAACTTTGAGAACAATAGAATGGAAGTGTAGTCTTGTGGAAGAAGGAAGAAGGTATGCTGCTGAAAGAAGAGAAAACAAAAAAGGAAGATTTGTGGGTATATACGAATATTATGGAGATGGTATGAAACAGTTCACTTGCTTCCCTGAAGGGAGAGAAGCATCGGGTTGGGAAAAACAAATACAAGCAATGCAGGATTTTCTGGTGTTAGTATATGAAAGACGAAGTTCTCCAATCAGAAAGGAAGAGGGTCAGAAGAATCTTGAAGAGAAGATGGAATTAACAGACTGGAAGGAAACACAAAATAAGGGAACCAATACAGATAAGGATGTTCAGATTGATTAAAGATTAGGGTCAATGAGAATGTGGATCAATAAAGCCAAAACAGAATGGGAGAACAAATTAGTATTATCCATGAGTAAGGATGTTACAGATTGGAAAACCCTGGGTGAAGAGATTCAACAAATTTTGAAGGTATCAGAAATGCTGCAGATTATTCCTATTGATGGGCAGAAGGCTGTGATTTTCTGTGAAAATCCCTGGCCAGACTTTGAAGCTGTGTCGGCAGTAACAAAGCAAGGAATGGCAGTGGTAGGAAGATGGTCCCCAAGTTGTAATGAGAAAACAGTAAACCCAACAGAAAGCATTGAGATGAGAAATCTGGGGCTGCCTTATCATCTATGGTCGGATGAGGTTTTTAACAGAATTGCAAAGTTGTCTGGTGGGGAACTCTCAACTGTGGATGCCTCAGATCTCCGAGCTGTGCATATAGAGGTGAATGGAGCAAAGCCAGAACTCATCCCACATTCTGTAGATGTTTCCTCAGATGGTCAAATGTTCAAAGCCTGGATAGCCTCCTCTGTGGAAGCTCAATGGTGGAAGGAAGGAAGGACTGGAGAAGATGAAGCTGGCGTGGCCAAAATCTGGTCTCGAGGAAACCTTGGAAAGAGAGAACAGAGAAAATTAGGAAGTTTCATGAATAAGGAAACTGAAAAGACTGAGAATTGAAAGGTGTAAATCAAGCTACCTCTCAGTGTGGTAATTCGAAGCAGCAGGTCGGAATTTCAACGGGCAGGTGCAAAACCTTCGGTCAGGCTTTAATGAAATCAAAAGGTGGAGGTGTGGCAGGTTCAAATTCAAACAAAGGACCAGGGGTGGGGACAAATGGGAGAGAAGTAACTCCTGGTGGGCCTTCAAATGGTTTGGCCCAGTCACGAGAAAAACTAAATAGACACGTGACTTTAGTAGATAATGGGGCGCTGCTGGGCTGATTAGGCCTGGCCCATTAAAAAGGAAGTCATGTGATCACTTAAGTGATCACGTGACTATAACAAGAGGTCGAATTTTGGGGGACCATTGTTTGGGTGTATCATCATCCCAAACTGAAGTTGCGGTGGCGATTTCTTTCTCCAAACACAATTCTCCAGCTGCAGGTTCGATGAGAAGCTCTAGTTTGGGGCTTGCTTGGGTGCCGAGACTGGTTTCCTACTCTACTAGTCCAGAGAAGCTGAATCCAAGGTACAATAGAACAAAGAACAGAGATGAAACATTAGATTCAGGGCGGATCTTTAGAGGACAGTATGGAAGGAGAGAATTCTGAAGGTTTTAGCCTTGGAAGTATTCAAAGTAAGTGCCACTCTCGACTTGGGGAAGAAGCGGAAGAAGGCTTGAAACTACTGTTTGATGACGATCTCTCTACTACACTTCCTAGACTCTCAGTCCAGTCCGACAAAGGGGAAGGAAGATTAGGCACCACCTCGGGGGAAGTAAAATCTAAGACAAAAAATAGCGGAGATCTATGTTCAGAACAAGACCAAATACAGGATATTAGTAGGGGCTGTAAAGTCAACCCAGAAACTCTTAGTAGAGCTATAAACTGCCCTGTTCCCACGGCTAACTATCTAGAGGGTGATTCTGAAGGTAACACCTCTGACTTTAGCCCAAATATTGGGGTTAAAGGGTCGCCAAATCCTCCAGTAAATCCTACCTGTTTACAAAAGTCTCTTTTGAACCCGATTTTTGTTGCTACTAATGTTTCTTCCAGTCCTGTGTATGTTGTGCCTACAGGGGAGACTAACCCAACCTTGCAGTCTGCCAATCAAAATGATCAAATGCAGGGAACAGAGGTGATTGGAGATTTATTTTCAGAAACTGTAGACATGGAAATCGGGGATAGAATTTGGGAGATGATTATGGAACTGTTTAGAATTCAGGTGGAGGAAAAGAGATGGCTGAACAGATTGAAAGGGATGAGGAGGGTAACACTCCTAATCCTATTGTTGGAGAGGAAGTAAAGGGTGATGGTAGATTAAATGCAGAAGCTGGTTCAAAAAAACAAATGGGGAAAACAAGGAAAAAGGGTCCAAATAGAAAGAAAGAGGGGAAAGAGAAGCTAGAGGAGCCTAGGTCTAAAGGAGCTGGTGTAAAAAGCAGAGAAATGAGGGGGAAAAGCTAAAATGTTAGATGGATTATGATAAAGGGGGTGTTTGAAAAAGGAAAAGAAGAAGCGGTGAGTGGTTTGTTTGGTTAAGGGGTATTTTGTCACGGTCTCCACGAAATTGATAAGCTGGAATGTAATAAGAGAGGGTTAGGAAGCTCAAGAAAAAGAGGAGTGATTAAGGATCTGTTGAGAAGAGAAAAACCAGATATTATGTTGATTCAAGAATCTAAGTTGTCTGAGTTAGATAGGAATTGAGTAAGAAATATTTGGTCAGTGAGAGACATAAGTTGGGCATACGCACAATCTTGGGGAGCTTCAAGGGGAATTATAACTTTGTGGAAAAATGCTGAGATGGAGTGTACTGAGGAGTTAATTGGGAAGTATTCAGTGTCCATTAAGTTGAAGAGGAGGATGGATGACTGGGAATGGGTTTTAACTAATGTGTATGGACCCACCTCTTATAAGGAAAGGGAGGGACTTTGGGAGGAGTTAGCAGCAGTGAGAGGTCTATGGGAGGGCCCCTGGTGTTTGGGAGGAGACTTCAATGTCATAAGATTTTTAAGTGAATCAAACAACCCAAATCACCGGGTTACAATGAGTATGAGGAAGTTTAACCTCTTCATAGAGACCTTTGAGTTGCGGGATTTACCTATTCAGAGGGAAAATTATACTTGGTCAAATTTTCAAGAGGTTCCCACTTGTTGTAAGTTAGACAGATTCCTATTCACAACTGATTGGGAAGTGGCTTGGCGGGGATTAGTAGTTACAGCACTGCCAAGACCTGTTTCAGACCATTGCCCAATAAGTTTGACCCAAGAGAGATTGGGGGGTGGCCCCTGCCCTTTTAGATTTGAGAATATGTGGCTTCTGCACCCTGAATTCTTGCCAAAGGTGAAGGAGTGGTGGGAGAAAGATCAAGTGGATTTCAGATGGAAGGGTTATAGATTCTATAAGAAATTGCAATTGCTGAAGGCAAGAATTAAGTTGTGGAATAAAGAGAGTTTTGGAAAGACTGAAGAAAGAAAACAGGAAATTCTCAGTAGAATAGAGGAGCTAGATGGTGAGGAAGCTAAGAGAAGTTTGAGTTCAGAAGAGAGGAAAGAGAGATGGGGGTTAAAGAAGGACCTGGAAGACATTCTAAGAAAAGAGGAGGTTACTTGGAGACAAAAATCTAGATGTCAATGGTACAGGGAAGGGGATGGCAATACCAGTTTTTTCCATATGTTGGCAAATGGTAGAAAGAGGAAAAACTCAGTGTTGAAATTGGAATGGAATGGGCAAGTATTGACAAGAGATAAGGACATAGCCCAAGCTTTGTGAATCACTTCAAAACACTCTATGAGGGTCCAAGGAGGTCAAGAGAAAACTTAGAGGGCCTGGACTGGAGGGTTGGGAATAGAGAGTTGTTGGATTCCTTGGAAAGGAAATTTGAGGTTCGGGAAGTGAAAAATGCAGTCTTCTCGATGGAGAGATCTAAAGCCCCAAGACCTGATGATTTTACGATGGCTTTCTATCAAGATTGTTGGGAAATAATTGAGAGTGACTTGATGGAGGTGTTTGATGAGCTCTATGAGAGGGGCAAATTTAACTCAGGTGCAAATGAAACCTTCATCACTTTGATACCAAAGAAAGTGGATGCAATCCAACCGAAGGATTTTAGGCCCATAAGTCTAATAGGAAGCATGCACAAAATCATTTCCAAGGTTTTAGCCCTAAGAATAAAATATGTTCTTCCCTTGTTGATTTCTCCAAATCAAGGGGCTTGTGTGTTTGGGAGACAAATAATAGATCAAATTCTCATTGCCAATGAATGTGTAGAGTTTAGAAGAAGGAAAAAACAAAAGGGACTAGTTTGCAAGTTGGACTTAGAGAAAGCTTATGACATGATGGATTGGGAGTTTCTGTTGGAAATTCTTAAGAGTAGAGGTTTCGGAGAGAGATGGTGTAAATGGGTGAAGGGTGCATTTCTTCATGTCATTTTTCAATTCTGGTAAATGGAGTAGAAAAAGATTTTTTTCCTACCAAAAGGGGCCTAAAACAAGGAGATCCTTTATCTCCCTTCCTTTTTACTCTGGTAGCTGATGTGTTGAGTGAGTTGATCATAAGGGCAGATGCCAACAACGTGGTTAGAGGTTGGAGAGTTGGAAGGGATGAAGTGGTGGTTACACACCTACAATTTGCAGATGATATTATTTTGTTTTGTGAAGGGAAAACAGAAGAACTCATGAACCTAAAAAGGATAGTCCATAAATTTGAGAGGATCTCCAACCTTAAGATTAATTGGGGCAAGAGTTGTGTGGCAAGAGTAAATTTAGGGAGTGAAGAGGTGATTCGACTAGCTGGACTATTGGGGTGTGAAGTAGGGGATTAGCCATTACAATATTTGGGACTACCTTTGGGAAGAAATCCTAATATGGATAGTTTCTGGTATCCAACGATTGAGAAATTTACAAAGAGACTTGCGAATTGGAAGAGAAACTACATTTCTTTGGGAGGTAGGATAACCCTAATAAAGTCAACTTTGGCTAACTTACCAGTGTACTTCCTATCTACCTTTAGGATACCGGTGAAAGTGGCAAACCAGCTAGAGAAGATTATGAGGAACTTCCTTTGGGAGCCAGGAGACACCAAAAGACCACCTAGTGAAGTGGGAGGTGGTTTCTAGAAGTAAAGATGAAGGGGGCCTAGGAATAGGAAATATTAGGCTAAGAAACACAGCATTATTGTGGAAATGGTTATGGAGATTGCCATTGGAACAGGACAGACTTTGGCATAGAGTGATTATTAGCATTCATGGATTGGCAGACAATGGTTGGGATGCAAGAGTCGACCCCAGGGCTTCCCGATGCTCTCCCTAGAAAGCTATTCATGGTATTTTACCTTCATTCCTTCCTTACATCAAATTTGATACTTGTGCAGGAAATAAAGTGTTGTTTTGGGAAGATGCTTGGGTTGGAGACATTCCCCTTAATGAAAGGTTCCCTTCTATTTATTCACTTTCTGGAAATAAAAGAAAAGTGATCTCTTCAGTTTTTACTGATAACTCTTGGGACTTGGGTTTGAGGAGAGGTCTAAGGGAGTTGGAAATGGCAATGGTGGATGAAAACCTTCTAGGGTTAACCTACCTGGATCAATCTTGTTTGGACAGTAGAATTTGGAAACCTTCCCCATCTGGCATGTTCACTTGTTCCTCTTTTTTTTATGTCCTCGTTCAATCATCAAACCCTATAAGGAGCTTTCCTTCAAAGGAGATTTGGTGTCAGCCTGTACCCCCAAAAATTCGGGCTTTTTGTTGGGAGGTGGTTCTCCAAAAAATCAATACTCTAGATATGTTGCGAAGAAAAAGGCCAAATGTATGCCTATCACCCCATGTTTGTAGCCTAAGTTTGGAATCTGGTGAGACGATCACACACCTATTAATTTCTTATTCATTTGTGTGCTTTATTTGGGCCTGGTTCTCTTCTATCTTTGGTTGTAGGTGGACACCTCCCCCAGATGTGGCAAGCCTTTTTGACCCAAGCTTTTTTAGGCAACCGAAGAGACATGCAAGATTAATGTGGAGAGCCACAAGAGCAGCTATCTTATGCTCAGTTTGGGAAGAAAGGAACAATAGAATCTTTAAAGGAGTGGAGAAATCCAAGGAGGCAATTGTAGAAAGGATAATTATTATGACTATTCAATGGTTGAAAACTTTGGATTTGTTTAAAGACTTCTCAGTTGAAGACATTTATAGGAATTGGGAAGTAGTGGCATCTACAACTTCCATGAAACCTATTGTGCAGGAATTGTGGTCCCCACCAACACAACAAAGAGTGAAATCGAACTTCGATGGGAGTTCTAAAGATAACCCGGGCCCTTCAGGTATAGGAGGAGTATTCAGAGATGAAAATGGCAGAATTATGACTTTGTTTTCAGGACCAATAGGAGTGGGGGACTCATTGAGAGCGGAGGTGATGGCCTTGCTTCAAGGTGTAAGATAGAGGGAGACTCTAAATTGTTGATTGAGTGGCTGCAATCTAGTAAGTTGGGAGCCTGGATTTATAGACAGTCCATAAAGGAAATCCTCAACATAACAAGGGAGATCGTGCATGCTTCAAAGGGACAAGGAGATCAGCTAATGGTTTAGCTGACACATTGGCTAAACAAGGGACTGTGAGGAAGAGAATGTTCTGGGCAGTTTTGTAAGAAAGATTACTGGGGGCCCAACACCTACTTAGGGGTTGACAGCTGTACTTAAATCTGGAAAGTTATTATTAAGTTATATTAATGAAGTTATTGTTTCCAATCAAAAAAAAACTGAAAATTGACCAACTTATCTTCTCTGAACCATGGTTTGCAATATCAACGATATTTAGCAAAAGCTCCCTCATGAGAAAGTTTCTACAGACATGACATGTCATGTCATGGATAAAAGACAAGCTGTCTATAGACAACCAAAGAGGTCACTTAATGAGTTGGTCACGTCATGTCATGTCCTGTTTCACTATTATATCTGGTTGGCTGCATGTCAACATCATGCTATGACAGAATTCATGTAGCTAACCAAATTTTGGGACATGACATGTCATGGTTAAAAGGCGACTGTTGATATTTAGCAATATCAATGATATCCACAGCTTCCCTCATGAGCAAGTTTCTTAGATTGGTGCAATCATTAGTTGTCTATAGACATGACATGATCAAACCAACTCAGTCAACTTTTCCTCATTTTGCCAATAAGTGGAGCTACTCCTATAGTCTTGCCACTCATCCATCTCAACATCCTCATTCCAGCTACACTAATTTTTTGAAAAATAAAGTAGAATAGTTAAACAGGATTCATGCCAACCAGACATAATAGGAACAAAGCATAATTGAATTGGTCCTTGATCGCTCAGCACTCTGCCCCATGGTACACACCATTCATCCTCATCTCAACACTCATTCATTTTAGTCTCGGTGGTATGTGTTAGTCACACCGAACATTGATGCATCTCTCCACTCCAACTACCCTGCTCTAATTCTATGGGCAACATCCTCTTTATTCTCTCTCTCCCGTTATGGATGATTGACCCAAATTACAGAGTAGTTAGTTTGAGCTTCAAGGTATTCCCTGATCACCAACCTTAATAGCAAAACCACTGTTACTAGTATTTTCACCGGAATTGCAATACATGTATTCTATTTTAGTCAGATGTACAACCTTTTGATTTGAGAGCATCTCTCCATTGTTCTAACTTTGCATTCAGCCTATCTTTAGTTTATCAGTTCTAAATATTTATTAAATAGATTTCCTTACATTTGAGTTTGCATATCTCAACTTAGAAGTGAAACACCATTCAAATGGAAGAACAATATCACAAGACTTGCCACATACAAACAAGAAAACGGCCTAAGTTATAGAATGGCGGCATTGGGGAAGGTCGGATGATAAGGGAATATAGTTAACCTTCTTACTTCATAGTTACAAGAATAATTCAATCAGAAGCAAAATCATTTATAGTAATTGGTATTCTGAAATGGGAAACAAACAAGACAATGTAGGTCCAAGCGTGGGCACTCACTCTTTCCGCCTCCAGGTGCTGAGCTTCCCATCAAAGTGAGCACAGTAAAGCCAATCATTGTCTGGATCCGGCAAGACATCAAGAAACTTGCCGCATTTGCGAGGCAGAGCAGCAGATGATAAAGAAGTCTCGTACTGCAAATCAAATACTATCAACTCTTTGGGGAAACTAACAAACAAAATGTGCCTCCAATGCGGTGAAAACGAGAACCTCACGCGAAATAGAGGAAACACTGCAAGCGCAGGAGAAGTTGTTGTCGAATTAGCACCCCCATCTTTTTCAACCTTGTGCAATTCACTGAAGTCAGTAGCAGTCGGGACCTTAAGTTCCTTAATTACTATGTCGCCCTCCTCATCTCCATGGACCATAACAGATAGAAGAAATCCCTTCAGACCCAACGCACAGAAATGCCTAAAATCAAAAGGATCGCGCTGAATGCAGGAGAAGAATTCAGGGGAGGCGTCGTATTTCCATATACAGCGGCCGGTAGACGTGTTCCATAGAGAAAGAAGAGAGAGACCACTAATGGAGGCGAGAATCCAAGAGTCAGCTTTGGCACGAATCCAATAGATATCCTGAA
Source organism: Nelumbo nucifera (assembly GCF_000365185.1). Next base: position 7,884,872 of record NW_010729080.1, on the reverse strand, counting down.
TTCCGAGTTTAGATTTATCGGAAGAAGAAAACGATGAAGGAGGATCGAATTCCATCCAGACGAGGACCTGCCGGAGACGGAAGTCCCAGATAGCAATACGGCCTTGTCGGTCACCGACGGCGATGAGGAGGTGAGAATTGGAAGGTTCCTGGGTGAGGAGGTCGCGGCGGAGGGGTTGCGGGGTCCAGCGGACGGAGGTGACGAAGGGGGCGAGGGCAATAGGGGAGGTAGAAGGAGCGGGCATAGGGAGAACAGAGACAAGTTGCATGGTCCGGGAGTCGACGATGGCGACGCTGCTGCCGGCGCCGTAAGCAAGAAGGCCGCTGGTGCTACAGTCTGCAGATCCACCGTTGTTTCGGCTGGGTGGGCCTGGGAGCATGTAGCCACATGTGTCCTGAGGCAGGCGAGTGACGGCGACGGACATTATTGCCGGAGCAGGAAGGGAAGGGAAGAGAGAAAGGTGGGAGATCCAGTTGGACTACGATGGGAAGACTAAAGACGACTCAGCTCAGCTGTCCGTGCTGCTGCAAGCTGCAACCCTGCTGACTTGCTCTGTGTCTTGCTTATTACCCGCCTTTTCCTGGATGTTAGTCAATTGGTCCGGTCCGCATCTGCTGCACTTAATTTGCTGAAAATTTTACTGTATAACCAATCAGAAACAAACACGTCAGCTAACGGGTCTGTATTTTTATTTCAAAATTAAGAAAAATCCAATCAGAAAAGGGAACAAAATTACAAAAAAAAAGGTTATGGAGCCCGTTAACGTGACGTGCCTTCGATGATCTGGACGTGCTTTGTAGCTGATTGGTAATATAACCAACGTGTTCAGCGAAATAAGTGGTGTGGTAATTACGTGCTTGCAAGTTTTGAGTTGTAACCTTCCCTCTTCGTCTCCATGTGATCGGACACTAGAGGAGAGGCGATCTAGGGCATGCTAGGGTGGTTAATGACGGTTATGATCCTAATTAGGACTTTTAAATGGATTGGATTCGAATCGGATTCAGCAAAATCCGAATCTAAATCCTATTAATGAAAATTGATGCAATCTGATTATTGGATTTTGAAGAACTCAGATCGAATTCGAATCCCATTGGGCTAGATTGGGTTCGAATTTAATCCATCTCTAAGTCATTTTTTGAAATAAATAAAAATTAAATAAGATAACTACTTTTTAACTAATAAAATAATATAAATATTAAATATTAAATTTATTATATATGTAATATAATATAAATTGCATATTTATAATATATAATTGGACAAATTTATTAAACTATCTTTATGGTTTTGCTAATTGACTAGTTCTACCCTTAATATTTACATATTGTCTTAAAGTACCCCCAAGTTCTACGTTGTCAAGTGCTAACAAAAAAATAAAATGTTAAATTTACCCTTAACTGTTTCTCAAATTTTCAAAATAAAACCCAATGATCAAAATTTTCAAAAACTACTTTCCTCTTTCAATCTTCCTCCTAGCCACTAGATAGTTCTTTGTTGGTAGCATCAACAACTTCCCACCAGGGAAGTGGAATGTAACAATCTAGACTTCGACGCTTGTCTTCAAAGTGTGGATGATATGAAGAAGCTAACTATGCATCTTCAAACCCAATGCACAAAAATGCCTAAAATGAAAAGGATCGTGCTGAATGCAGGAAAAGAATTAAGGGGAGGCGTTGTATTTCCATATACAGCGGCTCGTGGACGTGTTCCATAGAGAAAGAAGAGAGGATCCGTGTTCCATAGACAAAGAGTTTTTTAGTAAAGAAAGGTCTATGTGAGCTTTTTTTACTCAAATTTCTCCAAAAACATTTTCTTCAACCAATCAAATGGTTGGATAAGCCAAAGAGCTCTAGTGGTTGTAGCGACGCCCCAAATTGCCATGGCTTGAATACTAGTTGACCGAGGACGAAATCCAGGTTAAAGAAACTTGAACAGACTTGTTCTTGCTACTAGGGGTGGCCATGAGCCCAGCTTGGTCTAAACTGAGCTTTGAGCCGAACTCAAGCCTAATATATAGGCTCGTTTGCTAATTGAGCCAAGCTCGAGCTTAATAAAGCTCGGCTTGTGAGGCTCACAAGCCTATGTCACCTCGGTTACTAAGGGAGACCTCGGCTCAAAACCTTGGCCACTAAGGGTGACCTCAGCTCGGCACCTTGGCAACTAAGGGAGACCTCAACTCAACACCTCAACTGCTAAGAAAACCTCAGCTCAGCACTTCAGTAGTTAAGGGAGACCTCGACTTGGCACCTCGACAACTGAGGGAGACCTCAACACGGCACTTCAGCAACTAAGGGAGACCTGCAATCAAAGGTAGCCGAGTTCAAGCCGAGCCAAGGTCGAACTTCCGAGTTTTTTACTCGAGTCGAGCTCGAGCCCAAGTCTCTAATTCAATTTGAGCTCGAGCCTAATAGTTTATGAGCGAGCCAAGCTTGAATAGCTAGATATTCGGCTCAGCTTGGCTCGAATCCACCCCTACTTGCTGCCATTCTCGCTTTGCAGACTAAGAAAATGTTGTGCCTACACGAGCTTAAAGAAAAAGGGGAAAACACGAACAAATCTGATGGGATTTGTTTTAGAAACTCACTCTACTCGAACACCTACAAATCTTTTCAGTTGCCATATCTGATGAGATTTCTTCAAGTCCATGATGGCAACAACAACGACGACGATGATTAAGATTTGATGAATGGGGCTAAAGTGTTTCCTATGCAACAACTTCTTCTCAGCTAAAGTCTCCCCCAACTACTTTAACCGAGCTACATTCCTCCTCTCCAACAAGATGCCCTTGGAGGGATACCCAATAATATGGCCTTGGCAGTCATCGACAACGATAAGAAGGTGAGAATTGGAAGGTTCTTGGGTGAGGAGGTCGCAACTAAGGGAATGCAAGGTCTAATGAACGGAGGTGACGAAAGGGGTGAGAGTGATAAGGGATGTTAGTGCACCAGTCCAAGAGGATTCTCATTGTTGAAGATAAGACTTAAACTATGTAAATCCTAGATAAGACAGGACTGTAATTCTAGATAAGCCAAAATTTGTAACTATTCTTGTATAAATCAAACTCCTAGTAATCATGTACAATTACAACTCTCAATGTATATATTGAATACATGACAACAATAAGATCATCAACCTTTACTATAGAAACATTCTCTTCCTCATCTCTCTCTTCTCTCTGTTTGTCTTGTTTACATCTAACCGCACATTCTCTCTCTCTTCTCGTTTGTTTACATCTCATCGCACATTCTCTCTCTCCTTTGTTTGTCCTATTTACTTCTAATCACACATGGTATCAGAGCCAAGGCGACAAAAAAGATCCTCAACCAACATTCCATCGACAGCCATCTCTTCCAATACATTAACCAAAATAGCAATCCAAATGCAGTGCAATGCCAACTCTGCAATAAGCTCTATCACAATGCTCTATAGTGTTATCATCGCTTTGATGTTTTCTTCACTGGTGAACAACCATCTATCCCGGCTCATGCTTTTCAAGCAAGTAGCTCTCAATCCTCCACCGATTCAGCATGGTATTTGGACTTTGGAGCCTCTCATCATGTCATAGCCGATTTGAACAACCTATAGAGCAGATCTGAATATACTGGGGCTGATCAAATTCGTATTGGTAATGGTATAGGTTTGGCTATTTCTCATATCGGTGACTCTTCTTTCTCTATCAATAATAGGCTCGTTCATCTTATCAATATTCTTCATGTTCCTAATATTACCAAAAACCTTCTATTAGTCAGAAAGTTTGCTAAAGACAATAACTGCTATTTTGAATTTCACCCTTCCTTTTTCTTGGTGAACCAACATCTTTTTCTCAAGTGAATAAACAAGTTGAGTGGCGCAGAGCTATGTGTGAGGAGTTTGATGCCCTCATGGAAAACGGTACTTGGACTCTCGTACCATATGAGTTCCATATGAATGTTATTTGCTCCAAGTGGGTTTTTCAAATTAAGCAAAATTCTGATGGCTCCATTCAACGTTACAAAGCAAGGTTGGTCGCTCAGGGGTTCTCTCAACAACCTAGCATTAATGTCGGGGATACCTTTAGCCCGGTTGTAAAATCAGCCATTATCATAACTATTATTAGAATTTCTCTAAATAGGGGCTGGTGGATTCGACAATTTGATGTTAGTAATGCTTTCTTGCATGGTGATTTACATGAAACTGTTTATATGCACCAACATCAAGGCTTTGAGGATTTGCAATACCCATCTCATGTTTGTATGCTATAGAAGGCTCTTTATGGTTTGAAACAAGCACCCCGTGCTTGGTTCTCTAAGCTAAGCTCCAAATTGGTTGAGTTCGGTTTTATGGCCTCTAACTCTAATTCTTCTCTCTTTATTTATAGTCACGATGGCATTCTTATATATTTGCTTGTTTATGTTGATGACTTGTTGCTCATTGGAAATGACAAATACACTCTCTCATTAGTCATAAATCACCTTGCCTCCTCCTTTGCGATCAAATATCTTGGGACACTCCATCACTTTCTTGGCATAGAGGTTCACTCCACCTCCTCAGGATTGCAACTCTCATAGTGCAAATGCATACTTGACATTCTTCATAGGTGTCATCTTGCAGATTCAAAACCAATTGCTACACCTCTCCCTACACATTCTTCCCCTTCCAAGTATGAAGGGCAGCTTCTCGAAGATCCCTCTGAGTATTGTAGCATTGTCGGCTCTCTATAGTATGTTACCATTACCAAGCCAGATATTGCATCCAGTGTGAACAAAGCATGTCAATTCCTTCAATAGACCACTGATGTTCATTGGAGTTTTGTTAAACACATTCTTCGTTATTTAAAAGGCTCAATTGATCACTCTCTATCTTTCACTTCCACCGGTAACCTATCCATTCATGGGTACTGTGGTGCTGATTGGACCGGTTGTCCAGATGACTGAAAATCAACTAGAGGAATGGCTGTTTTCTTGGCAAAAATTTAATTAGTTGGAGGGCTCATAAACAAGCCACTATTGCTCACTCCAGCATAGAGGTTGAATTCTGTGCTCTCGCTGATCTTACAGCTGAAGCCATCTGGCTCACATCTCTGCTAAAAGAATTACACATACCTATTTCCTCCCCACCCTTGCTTTGGTGCGATAACGTTTGAGCAACCTATCTTGTTGCAAATTCAATTTATCATGACCGTACAAAACATATGGAGGTGGATTATCACTTCATCAGGGATCGAGTCACCAGTGGAGCATTGGTAGTTCGACATCTTTCTTCTACAGATCAGTTGGTTGCCATCCCCACCAAAGGGTTTCATCGAACTCGATTTCTAGAATTACATAGCAAATTCAACGTTGTTCCCTTGTCGCTGAGTTTGAGGGGGCATGTTAGTGCACCAGTCCAAGCGGACTCTCGTTGTTGTGAAGATAAGACTTAAACTATGTAAATCCTAGATAAGATAGGACTGTAATTCTAGATAAGCCCGAACTTGTAGCTATTCTTGTATAAATCAAACTCCTAGTAATCATGTAGAATCACAATTCTCAATGTATATATATTGAATACATAACAACAATAAGATCATCAACCTTTGCTGTAGAAACACCTCTTCTCTCTTTGTTTACATCTCACCGCACATTCTTTCTCTCCTCTATTTGTCCTGTTTACTTCTAATCGCACAGGCGAGGTAGAAGAAGCGGGCATAGGGAGGACAGAGACAAGTTTCATGGTCCGGGAGTCAACAATGGTGACGTTGTTGCAAGTACCGTAAGCAAGAAGGCCATTGGTGCTACAATTGGAAGATCCACTGTTTGGACTCTTTGATCCGCATAGATGAACTAGCATGAAATGAAATAATAGGATAACAGTTGTAGAACTCTCACCATTGATGCCAGAAAGATCTTAGAATTCCAAATCTAAATCACAATCCGAAAAAGTAAAAAAAAAAAAAAGACGAAAAAAATTGAAATAAAATGTGTTACAAAGAGGGAATGGGCGAGTTTGTTACTACTATCGCCGATCAGGAGAAGCTTTATTAAGTAAACGTAATTGGCTGGGTGAGCAAGTGACAGCGACAGACGTTATTGCCAAAGCAGGAAGGGAAGGGAGAAGAGAAAGGTGGTAGAATTGAAGGACAAATCAATACCTGTAACGAAAAAGATAGTATTGCCATTTTCTCAAAATAAAACAATTACATGGTGTGGCATGCGAGCGGATTGTGACGGATCGTGACCGAACCCTCCTAACAATAGGGGCGTAATTAGTCAATTATCAAAAAAATTTGAAGATATTTAAAACAATATATAAATAATAAGAGGATAGTTAGTGAATTAAAAAATTTGCATTATATAATTATAATAATAATAATCAAATTTGGATTTAATTGAATCAGATTAAGTTAAATCATGTAATTCGATGATTAATCGAATGCAAATTATAATCAATAAAATTCGAAGATCGTTGACGACTTGACGGCAATAATTATAATCGGTCGCAGGCGGTTTTTGTTGTACCTAGTTCATTTCCTTGTCAAGTTTTATTTCTGGTTCAAGGCTCGACACCTAGCATGAAACTTTTCAGGAAGTTGGCGTTGGCGACCAAGTTGCTAGCTGTAGCAGGTTTTTGAGCTCTCTAATGAATTACAAAAGAACAATTGCAACTCGTTCTGATATGAAAGTATTGCTTTTTGAATAAAAAACATTGTACAATCCAGATAATAGCTGAAATGGCTGATCTTATTGTTTTGCCTTATAATATGAATAAGATTATTGTATCGTTTAGTATATATATCCACCAATTGACAAAGTAATAAAGTTTTTCGGTTCAGCAACTTCATCTATCATCAAATGGTCCCTTAGGCCTGAATGAATGTACTGATGTACACTAATTAGTGACACCCAACGGTCCCCACCCCGTGTATTTTAATTAATATTCGTTGGTTAGCGTACGCCTTACTGTAAAAGTCAAGTATGAGATATTCTCTTTTTTTTTTTTTTATGCTGCTACATAAAAGGGAGATAATTAGCCAAAAGTAATAATGGGTATATGGGTACTGTGGAACTAATGATAACATCTCACAATGGTCATTAAATGTAAGAATATTATCTAAAATTCACTATGATCTTTTTGCATTTCTCTTAAATTCACTAATACGATGCTTTGTTTTTTTTCTAAAAAAAAAAAAGATAAGGACTCGTTTAGAGGTTTTAAAAAGTCATTGTAAGTTTAAGAGAAATACTAAAAAGTCATGATAAAATTTTGATAATATCCCTTAAATGTATATGTCCTACAATCACTCAATTTTTCACTTAGCATTTATGAGAGGTGCAGGTTGTTGCCATTGGTTCCACAGCCTACTACATGGCTATCACATTCATCTAATTTGAATTAGACTGGACCAGTGGTGGATTCAGAAATTTTCTTTTCTTTTCTTTTTCTTTGGTGGGGGGTGGGGGGGGAAGTTTGGATGTATTACAGATCTTTGTAAAAGAAAAAATAAACAATTTTCTTTTCTTTTATTTTATTTGGGAGTTGGAGGAACAGTAGAGTGATCCTTAACACTCTATTCATTACTACTGCAAGAGCACATGCCATTCACATGTGCAAGTGAAGATAAAATGGTAAAAACTAAAAAAACAAAAATGAAGACATTTTATTAGATGCCCTAACCATTGCCATTCATAAAATGGTAAACCAATGAGCAATCAAACGGCATGATAACAAAATCATATATCCTTAGTTTTCAAAAAGAAAGTGCATTAATTATTTGTTTAAATTAACTTTCCATAATTTCTGAATATTTGACAAAAATATTTCCTGAAATCTAGTAAAATTTAGAGAAATGAATTTGGTTCCAAGGTTTATATTTGATATCATCTGATGTCTACCCACTAACAATTTAAAAGAGATTTTAAGTATTTTTTAAATTTATACAGAAGTAAAACATTAAATTAAAAAGAAAAATCATTTGAGAATTGACTATTTTATTACAAATTATAGAAACCATTTGTATTTCTCAAAATACATATTCTACAACAATTAAAAGAAAATGACTGACAAAACATGGCTTTCCTTTTTTGCTTTTTTTTTTTTAAAGCCAACTAGGAAATTTCATTCAAGCAGGAAATTAGTACTTCCGAAAGGAATCAATAAATGGGAATATTTTCTTCCATTTACCACTCCTACCCAATTCACTACTGTCACAAACATTCCTTTCAACCTTTTATCACTTAATTTGTTTTGGACTGTCATCAATGTATATTACTTTTAGTACAATAATTTATACATTTCATTGTATGTGATCCAACTTCTTTTTTCTCTATTGGCTTCCATTTAATTCAATGTTAGTGATAGGGAAACTTCTATGATACGGGAACAGGTTTTTCTGTGTTTTCAAAACCGGATAGGATCAGATGGTTAGACCGGAAAAATTGAGAATCGGTTATTTGACTGGTTCCGTTTTACCCCAAAATCACTTTTTGGCCGAAAACTGTTGATTTGATTAACAAATCGTTGACTCAGGCGATCAAACCATCAAACTGTCGACTTGAACAATGCTTTTTGGCTTTTTTTTTTAATTTTTTTGTCAATGGGCTGTCCGTTTGGACCAGATAGTCAAACCGTTCGAACTGGGAACTGGACCCAGAACGGTTCCCTGTCTGGTATGGTTTTAAAAGCCTTGTTTCTTTTTTTTTTTAATATTTTTTAATCAACTAGGCAGTGTTAGGAATGGCTGAGTTGTGTTTCCATTGCAATTGTTCTTGGTGTCCAGTTAGGCATCGCATAGATGTTTTGGCTTTGCCTTCTAGAAATCCTATTTGATTGGACAAAATCAAGTTCTTCTATTGCCATTTGTATAGAATTAGGTGCATAGAGGTGTTGGAGGAAGCTTCACAAAATTATTTCTCCTAATAGAGGGGTGTTTTCACTTTGGGTGTCCTATGTGGTGCCTAGTGGAGCCTAATGGCATTGTGTATTTAAAACAACAATAAATTATTATGCATTGTATCATAATAATTAAAGTATAAACACTGAAAAATAGAAACACAGCCATGCCAAACACCCTCTTAAAAATTTCCGTAAGACTAATAAATCCTCTCTCTCACATGTGCAAAAAGTAAATATAACTATAAAGGGTTTATGCATGTGAATTGGGATTTTCTCTTCACAGATGGCTTCCCACACCATTCTCACAGCCACATCCCATGATGTATTCGAAACATCTTCCATGAATAATAACATACAAGTATGGGAGATGTTCCCGATGTACGATTGGAACATGTTGTGAGGTTGGTGTGAAGAATAGATTCAGACTCCATACATATATCTATATTTATATTATATGGAGGAAAGATATTTAACTAATAGGGTAAATCCCTTAAACCACCCGAGTGTCTTCTAAAAAGGCCATAAACTTTGACCTGCCCTTAAATCTCCCCTTACTTTTGGGGATAAAGGGACTTGTGAACCCCTTCGTTACTTTTTAGGTGGATGGAGAGGATAAATTATTTTACCCCTATTAATTTTTTGAAACAAAAAAATACAAATTATATTTAGGGACTTTTCAAGTCATTGATGCCTATACTTTGCTTTGCCTAATAAATAAATGGTAAATTTCTTGAACTACCCTTATAGTTTAGCTAATTGAGTAAGTATACCCCTACTGTTTGATTATTGTCTAACACTAGCCTTACTGTTTTGAAAAATTGTCATTGCCGTTAAAAGATTGATGGAAGGACTGAAATGTCTATTTTGCCCTTATGTCAAATTGAAAGCTCCTCCAGTTCTTCATCTTCTTCAATTCGTCATCACCGCTCAATCCTTCACCAGTGTCTCCTCTCTTATCTCTTCCCTCCTCCTCTCTCTCAAAATCTTTGTCCTATCACCGTCAAGCTAGTCGGTTCTTTCTCTTCCTCAGCCTCCTAAGGTTCGAGTTCTTCTGTTTTGATAACAGGGGAGCTGGTGTTTTGGCTTCTAAAAAAACGTAGGTTCACATCCAAAGAGAATGGCTTCTCAGTAAAGAAATGAAAGGTACAAAAAAAAACCTTTTTATAAGGTTTCTTCTTTTACCTAGAGTTGTCGAATTTGACGCTGAAACTGTAATTCTGTGTTCTTTTTAAGGTATTTATCACGGAAATAGCAAAAATAAACTAAAATCAAAACCAGTGAAAAACAATAACAACACCCCAATCGTGTGTACAGAGATGTTGAAAGGAAGACAACAGCTTGGTTTGAAACAGAACACAACAGTTCAGCTTGCCACTGTTGAAAGGAAGACAGACGGTGGGGATGAAGGATAAAATTGGATTTTAAAAAAAAATTATATGTTACGTGTGTACAAGTTTTAATGGAATATTAACGGATGTTAACGGTAAGGATAGTGTTAATCAATTGTCAAAAATAGTAAGGATAGTCTTAGATAATAGTCAAACAGTAAGGGCATACTTAGTTAATTAACTAAATCATAAGGATAGTTTAAAAAATTTATCCATAAATAAATAAAATTAAAAAAAAAAACTTGATTAAAACAAAAAATGAGACAATTAAATAAGAGAGCACAGTTTGGTAACTATGTCTTTGGTTGTTCAGTTTCTTCAGCTCCTATTGTGGTGGCCAATAATGGCGATACCATCAACGGTGTCGATGGCAAAACCTAGCTGTAAATATATATCAATATGGCACTATCACAGTTCCTTACTTGTTTGGTTTCAGTGATGGAAATTGTTTACTTCTCAAATGTTCTCGTGGTTACCAAGGTAATCCTAATCTCCTACCCTCTAAAATGCATGCCAAGGTATGTAATCTCCATCCTCGCTCTTCACCATAAGAAATGTGGTGGTTCCCGATGGGGTCGTCCTGCTCTAGTGGAGAAAGAAACGCAAGATTCGGTAAAGCTAACTAAGATTGTTGAACGCATCAAAACAGATGAAGGTGTAGTTTGTGGAAGTGTTGGGGTGCAACTAATGAAGCTAAGGTTCAAGTTGTGTCCCAAGGATTAATGTATTGATATGATGCGCCCTGCTGTATCCATGGTGGATACGGGACACATTATGATTGGATGCGTATTTCATGAGTTGTGTGTATAGTACGATACATTTCTGTATCGGGCTGTATTGTGTTGTATCGGTAGATATAGTCTCATACGTACCGATATGGAGGTATATCCATGTCTAGTTTGATAAAATTATATATTGACTATATTTTGATTATTTTTTATTTTTAATAAAAGATTAAAATATAATTATAAAAACTTAAATAAATAATTTAAGATTTAACTTTTCCAAAACATTTAATAAAAACTAGAAATTATAAAAAAAAATATATTTCATCTACCTTAGATGATCTATATATTTTAATTTACACATAATTATATGTTAAAAAATGAAAACATAGTTATTATTTGAAAAAAATAGAGTTACCATATAAAAATACTAAATAAATAATTTTTCCCAACAAAATTAATGGAAAATGGAAACGTATAATTATAAAAACTGAAGCAAATAATTTAAGATTTATTTTCCCCAAGAAATAATAAAAAATATAAATAATTTATTTATCTACCTTAAATGATTTATATGTTTTATTTTACAATTAATGTAAAGCAATATATGTTAAAAATATGTTTATTATTTAAAAAAGAGTTGTTATTTATATAAAAATATTACATTAATAAATATTCACAAAAAATAATAAAAATTATAAATTATAATTATAAAAATTGAAAGTGATAATTATTGTATGATGTTTGAATGTTCGAGTCTCGATATTGTTTATTGCAATGCTTCTCTTCATATAACCTATTGAAGTATGCATTTCTCATGTGTTTATACTTTATTCATAGATAATTCAGCTTTTAGTTTAGTATTATTAATGTATTTATATGATTTGTATGCACTCTCGTAGCGTATCCAAGTGTTTCTATATCTTTCGTTCGTATCCATGCGTTACCAAAGCGTATCCATATCTTTATTCATATTTGACTTGTCCAATACAACACCCGATACTAATACTTTGGTCCTTGTTGTGTCCTAAAGGCTCAATTTGGTAAGAGTATGCATACAAATATGTATAGTACAAATATATATAAAATAATACAAAATATAAGGTTTTACACTCTACATTTTTGTATTTGTACTCCTTCCAAACTAAGCCGAAGGGAAAAGTGTCTCTTCGTCCATGGTTGGGTGCTAAGGATTGAGAGCCATATTTTTAGGATATGGGGATCTTGTGGCATTGGAAAAGGGGAAGCATGGGGACTTTTTCCAACAAAGGCATTTCGGCCAATGGCAACATGACAACATAGAGAAAGGAGAAAAGATGCGAACCACATTTGAGCTTTATCATAACTAGCAACTAAACCCATTCAATGCATGGGCTCAAAATAAGTTAATTAGGTTTTGGTTAAAAATTTTGAGTTTTTGGTATTAATTTGGGTTTAGCATAAGGTTCACATTTAGAGTTGGGCACAAATTAGGTTTTGGTTGGCAAATATAGGTTTCGTTAATTTGTGTTTAGGCTAAGGTCTATATTTAGATTTGGTCATGGATATATTATCTCTTAACCTCACCCAATCCATTTAATTTAGGCTTCATTTCTTTTTCTTTTGGCCATTTACCCAACACATTTACTTATGTTATTTTATTTCCTAAGTGAAATAATAACCATTTGTCCCATCATGTGTTGGCAACTTTCCCCCAAGTGGCTGAAAAGTTACCCATTATCACTTACCCTAGTAAGTAATACCCAAGGAAAGTGACTTTTTCGTGGGTCCTGCATTAATTTGTAAAAAAGAATATGAGAAAATCAATTAATGGGATCCACAATCCCATTAACCAACTCCCCTCCCCCCCTTCAAAATCCAAAAAACTAACAAGGCCTTATTGAGAATAAGAAAGGGTTGAGAATTGAAAGATTATGACTCAAGAGGGTTTTTATTTGTGTGTGTGTGTTTGTTTTTTAAGTATGAAGTGAGTAATTATCTAATTTATTAGAGATAATTATGACTCAAGAGGGTTTTTATTTTTAACTTTTTATATTTTAATTATTTAATTTAAAAATAGATAACCACATGCATAACATGAGAGGAGGAGGTTATGTGAGCAACTCTTCAAAAAATGTATTTTTTAAGGGAAAAATGAAGCAATTGTAATCTAACAAAGTTTCTATATATTTCTACTTCTTTACATATAAAATAGTAGAAAAAAATAATTTTCTTTTCATTTTTTAGTTATTGAGCTTAAAATTTATATTTTTGGCATAAATTTAGGTTTAGGCTAAATTCCATATTTAGAGTTGGGTAAAAGTTAGGTTTTGATTGACAAATTTTAGTTTTTGGCATCAATTTAGATATAGTCTAAAGTCCATATTTAGAGTTAGGTAGAAGCTAGGTTTTAATTGGCAAATTTAGGTTTTGGCATCAACTTGGGTTTAGGTTAAGGTCCATATTTAGAGTTGGGTAGAAATTAGCTTGATTGAAAAATTTAGGCTTTTATCATCAATTTGTGTTTAGGCTAAGGTACATGTTTATAGGTGGTCATAGATTGGCCCTTAACCTCACCCAATCCATTTGATTTATTGAGAGAGAGAGAGAGAAAGAAAGAGAGATCTTGTTGAAAAGAGTAATGACCAAGTTTATTAAGACAATTGTGACTCAATATTTTGACTTTTAATATTTTTAATCATTTATTTTAAAAACAAATAACCACATGCTTGAGAAATGAGTGAAGGAGGTTCATGTAAGTTGTTGTGGGTTTGAAAAATGTATTTTTAAGGAAAAAATGAAGTAACATTGATTCACCAAAGTTTATATGTATATTTATAGTTATTTACATAAAAATAGTAGAAATAATAAAATTTTTATTAAGTTTCAAATTTAGGTTTCGTGCATCAATTTGGGTTTAGACTAAAGTTCATATTTAGAGTTAGATAGGAGTTAGGTTTTGGTTGACAAGTTTCAACTATTAGCATCAATTTGGGTGTAGGCTAAGGTTCATATTTAGAGTTGTGCACAAATTAGGTTTTGGTTGGAAAATTTAGGTTTTTACCATCAATTTAGGAGTAGGCTAAGGTCTATATTTAGGAATCTAGATCTCCTGCCCACGAGAACTCTGCCCACATTTATGGCAGTCACATATGGAGAACATCTCATCCCCTGCAAAGTATTTTGTAAGGGGAGATGTTCCCAATTAGACCTGTTCATGGGCCGGGCCGGGTCGGGCTCGGGCCGGGCTTTCACTTGTCATTAAGGGAAATATGCTAGGCCCAAGCCTGGCTCGACCAACGGGCCTATAACTTGGGCCCGAGCCCGAAGCTCGACCTAATAAAAAAAACAAATTTCCCTATTCAAATTAGAATTAAAAATTCAGATAGTTTTTTTTCCTATTTAAATTATCAATGGGCCTACAAGATGGATTTTTTCCCCTTTCTTTTATATTTTAAAACACAGTTTTCATTCTTAAATCAAAAAATTTATTCAAATGGACATAATCACATTACTCACTTTAAGTCTAATATTAGGTTGGGCCGGGCCGAGCTATTTTGAAAAAACCCAAGCCCAGCTCGAATTTATTGCGGGCCGGGCTTTTTGGCCCAAATTTAAGCCCACGGGCCTATAACCACGTTCAAGCACATCCGTGGGCCGGGCCGGCCCGTCGGGCCACCCAGCCCATGAACAGGTCTATTCCCAATTCACGGGGGGTAGTGTATTGGGGTAGGCGTGGGCAGAGTTCTCATGGGTAGGAGATCCGGAGTCCCATATTTAGAGTTGGGCACAAGTTAGGTTTTGATTAGCAAGTTTATGCCTTGGGCATCAATTTGGGTTGAGGCTAAGGTCCATATTTAGAGTTGGTCATGGATTGGCCCTTGCTTGACCTGACCTAATCCATTTATTTTATTGAGAGCATAAAGGGTTTAGAGTTGAGAGAGAGAGAGAGTTAGTTTTAAGAATTATTTATTGAAGAGAGTAATGTAAGAAATGAGAGGAGAATGAGGTTTATGTGAGTTATTGTTCAAAAATGCATTTTTAAGGGAAAATGAAGTAATAGTGGTTCACCATAGCTTTTATTTATTTATAGTTCTTTACATATAAAATAGTAGAAAATAATTTTATTTTCTTTTTTAGTTATTGAGCTTCAAATTTAGGTTTTTGGCTTCAATTTGGGTTTACACTAAGGTCCATATTTAGAATTGGGTAGAAGTAAGGTTTTGGTTAGCAAATTTAAGTTTTTGGCATCAATTTGTATTTAGAAAAAAGGTCCATATTTACAGTTGGGTAAAATTTGGGGTTTGATCGACAAATTTAGGTTTTTGGCATCAATTTGGGGTTATACTAAGGTCCATATTTAGAGCTGAGCACAAGTTAGGTTTTAGTTAGCAAATTTAGGTTTGCCATCAATTTGGGTTTAAGCTAATGTCCATATTTAGAGTTGGGTGAAAATTAGGTTTGTTTGACAAATTTAGCTTTTGGGCATCAACTCAGGTTTAGGTTAAGGTCCATATTTAGATTTTATATTGTAAAAAAGATTATTAAAAGTAGTATATAAAATATAAATAATTATTAAATATTTAAAAAATTAAAATATAAAACAATTGTATATTTTTATATATTTCTATTGTTTAGCTCTTGCTTAGCAAAGCCTGCACATTGCATGGGTGCCCACTAGTATAATATATATAAATGCAATTACTAATTAAGCTTAATCATGACTTGATAGGCAATGAATCCATGTGAATAGGGATGAAATCACTCACTTGCCAAAGGCCAAGCCATTGGCCATTGTGTTTTGTATGCAGACCCAAATCAGTTCATCACCAAATACATACTTCTAGTTCTAGTCTATCCATTTCCATTTAGACCCCACGAGTCCAACACATTTTCCTATCCCCTTTTTTGTAGATGAGGATACTCTATATTATAGAATACCAATTCAGCCCTCTTCACTTAGGGATGCAAATGGATCGGATTGGATTCAAATCAAGGTATATATGAATCCGATCCGACACTGTTCATGTCTGATTCGAAGATCTGATCGGATCAGATAGAATAGATTTGAATTTGAATCCTATCGATAAGTTGGATCTTCAGATCTGATTCGATCTGAGTAAAAATTAATTAATTATTAAAAGAAAAATAAAATATACTAATTTGAATAAAGTAAAAAACAAAAAATACAATTTTTAAATTATTTTCATCATATATATACATGTTTTTTATAAAAATAAATAATGTAACAAATTTATAAAAATATAGTATAAAATATATATTTATAAATATAATATATCGGATCGGATCTTTTTTCGAATTGGATAGGGAGGAGCTAATCCGATCCAAAGATCCAAACAGGGCGATCCGAATTTGACCGAATAGGGTCTGATCTCGGATTGAATCGGATAGGGAGGAGCTAATCCGATCCAAAGATCCAAACAGGGCGATCCAAATTTGACCAAATAAGGTCGGATCTCGGATCGGATCATGATCTGATCCATTTGCACCCCTATCTTCACTGCTCGAACCTCAATTTTCTTTAACTCTCTTTTCGCTTGTTTCCTTTATTTCTAGATATTTACCGTTCATACTCTTCCATTTCTACCAAACTCAATGGTTTCTGGTTGTTATCTTCGTTTTTCAGAGAAAAGATAAATTTTCTTTAGGCAGGCTGAGATTAGGTCGTTGTGAAAGTCCCATATTTTCATCAAAAGACTTTTGATTTTTGCCATCTGGGTCTGTGAGATTTTTGGCTGTGGCTATTGGGAATGGTTGTTCTTAGTTCGGTACATGGGATCTTGTTGTCATTTTTTTTAATCCTGAATTAGTCTTCAAGTGGGTTTTGAGTTGAAGGATTAGAGATTCAGGGAAGACGAAAGGGGGAGAGATGAGAAGCTGATCATGGGCCCCTTATTTCCTAGGCTCCATGTCAATGATACGGAGAAAGGAGGGCCAAGGGCGCCTTCAAGGAACAAGATGACACTCTACGGACAGCTCAGTATCCCTTCTCAAATGACAATTATAGATTGGTGCCGACGTTGCCTCTTTTCGAGCCAGGTGAGTTTGGTGGTGTTCTGGTGTTCAGTTGCCTCATTGTCTTCACTCTTCACAGGTATAATTGCCTTAGTTTTTATTATTTTGTTGCCATTGATGTCTCCATTTGATTAATTTGAGAATAAACCACGACTTAGATCGATGGAAGACCTGTATCTAGTGAGCATTAGTAAATTTTAGAAAAATTTAATCTTGTTGTGAAGAAACTAAGAACCATGAAAAATCTTGCTTTGTTACGTCATTATTGTGGATGGTAATAATGATGAATACATTAAAAGGCAAAACAGGGTCGACTCTGCAGATTGTTTTACAATTAAGGCTGCGTTTGGAAACAATGCAAATTACATTTATTCTGGTTAATTTTTGCTTGTATTTGGCAACATTACATTTATGCATTGACAAATGACAGATCAATGCATATTTATATTGATAATAAGATATAAGTTAAAGTACATCAATAAACAAGATGTGAATTTGCATTCAAGTAAGCTTTTGATAAAAAAAAAAAACATAATCTTTGTTGGAATTCATGTTTGCATCCATTACAGCTAGAGCCTATTTGGTAAGAAGGTAAATTTGTCAGTGCAAAACTAACCCAAATTTGCAATTTATATGAATCGTTTTACACTCTACATATTTGCATTCACACTTATTTGCGTTGTTTCCAAACATAGCCTAATTAGACGCAAAACGCAGAATAGGGTTTTTAAAAATTTAAAAATGGTGACATGATGTCAGATACAAATATGTACAGTACAAAATCTTGTGTTTTGTATGTCTTTGTACTGTACATATTTGTATTTGTACTAATTCCAAACTGAGAATTAAGGTGGCGTTTGATAAATCTGAAATATGAAAAGTACAAAAGATATTAAAAGTGTTTGAAATCTAAAAAGAGACACAAATGTTTTTCGACCATTTAGAGGCTTTGAATAAAGAAGGTTGTTTGTGTTGGATCAAACCTTCAGCATATGAAATTCCCTAATTTTATTATTTTACCCTTAAAATAGACTATTTGGTAATTTTGAGTTCAATTAGAATTATTTCATAAAAAACAATTGATTAAGTTCAAAATAATATTTAAAATATGAATAAATTATAAAAATAAAAAATAATTTATTAAAATAAGAATAAAATTGAAAATACATATAAATTTATAAAGTAAAAATAAATTATTAAAAGTTAAAATAATAATGAAAATAGTAATAAAGTCCATGAAGTAATAAAAATATTTAATAACTAGCAAATTAATATCTTAAAAATATTAAAATATTTAATAAATAATAAAAATTAAAATAATTAATACAAATAAAAATATAAAAAAAATAATAAAAAAAATAATTTATTAAAATAAGAATTAAATTGGAAAGCATGTATAGGAAGACAAGGGAGAGGGTGTTAACCGCCATTGCTAAGAGTTGTAACGGCAGTGGTGGGAAGACAGGGGAGAGACAAGCGGCTCATCATGGAAGAAGTGTAGATCGATTTCCCTCTTTCCTTTGCGCGGGATATGAACTCGATCATAGAGGTCAAAGTCGAAGTTGCCATTGAAGGGATATTGCCGTAACCAATTTGTGGTGCCTTTGCCATCATGTCGTTAGGAGCAGCATCGACATTCTTAAACTTCCCAACCGAGATGGATTTGTGGATCTGTGAAGCAGAGGATTTAGAGAATGTCGTCGAAGAAGAAGAAGAAGAAGAAGAAGAAGAAGAAGAAGAAGAAGAAGAAGAAGAAGAACAGAGAGGGGGAGAGAGAGAGAAGGGCGGAGGGAGAAGTTTGCACCATTGGTTCATCGTCGAGTGAAGAAGAAGAAGAGAGGGGGAAAAAGAGAATGCCAGAGGGAGAATGAGGGGCATAACAAGTATAGGCATTTTTGTCTTTTAACGCAATCTGAAATGCATTTGAGTGCATTAAGTCATTGGCCCACCTCTTACAAGTGTAGATATGAAAATGCATTTTAAATCCCTTTTTAGACTCAACCCAAAAATAGGTGGTGTCTGAAAAGCAACATTTTTAGACTTCAAAGGTCTGAAAAGTGGTTTCAAATGCCACCTAAGTCTAGTGGAGTCACCAAACAAAGGTACATTTAAATTTATTTAAGAACTTTTCAAGTATGTTCAAGTCAATTTTTGAAACTTCAAGGTATGTTTATGTCTTTCACCCTATTTTTAATTCATTATAGGGAGAATGACGGTTCAGCCCAGGGTCAGAATCTTTAGGCCCAAAGTACAGTTGGGGTGGGTGCCAACTCATAATTAATGCCAATTCATGGGCGGGCATTAGTGTATAGAGTGGGGGTTTTTAACATTTTGAATATTTATAGATCTGTAGTGGAATTCAGAAATCTGCATTGGACTTGTCCGTACTTTTTCGTTCATTATACTTGTGGGTTGGGATTTAAAGCTCAATATATACAAATATAATTATAAAATCTTTTAAATCTGACCAACCTGCTCAGATACGGAACAACCCAACTTGAATCCAAGCTCAACCTGAATTGTGTTGGCAGTTTGGTTCTGGATTGATAAACTTGGGCTTGAACTCGAATTGGGCCAAGACCGAGCCCGAAGTTGCACCCCTACAAATATAACCTTATACAGCACTAAGAACAAGTGCAGTATGTTCCCTTTACAACTCTTTTAACCTTTAGTCTGGAGTTTGGCCGATCATTAAAGCAAGCATGACCCACATAAATCTACAATTTGTAGGGTTTTCAAGAGACCGGATCTGCTCCTCACAGAGGGCGCCTCACATGCACATCCTACCATGCATTGGGAACATCTCCCGTATTTTTAAGTTATTAATCACGGGAGATATTCCCGATGCATGGTGGATGTGCATGTGAGGCGCCTAAATGTGAGGAGCAGATCCCGTCTCGATTTTCAAATAGTCAATTTCCAACTCACAGTGGCTTGATGGTAAGAATGTTTGTGTTTTACATAAGTTCTAGCTTCAAATCACATCACATATGGAGAATTAAGTGAAGATAATCATTTGGATTCGTGATTAATAAAAGTTAATAGTTATAGTCAATGCATTTTCATGAAATTGAAGGTGTTGCATGAATTGAATAGGTTGGGTTGGGTCAAGATGTATTTGAATTGAACCTAGACCATTTAATTTTATTTCAATGGGTCATCAAAGGATTAGCAGGTTAGAAGGATACCCACCCAATTGCCACCCCTATTGGGGCTTAAAGGACCTCCAAAATTCTGACACTTGTGATTTTTTGAAATAAAATTATAAACATGTGATTAAAGGCAATAACCAGTTGTACATATTTGAGGAGGTTATGGGTCGTAGACCTAATTTTACCACTACTTTCATTCATTTATCTTTTCTTAGGAGTGCAATTTGGGCGGGTTTAAGTTGGGATTTCAATGAGCCCTGAAAAATCTTCAAATTGGGCGCCCGACTTGTACCCTTATTTCTTCCTCTCAGAATCTCTTGCCTAATCTCCTAACAACAATCTCTTCCTTTCTCTTTCTCAAAAGGAAAGTAAACAAAATAAATAAATAGATAAAAATTCAACCATGACAGGAAAAAACTTGTAAATAATCAACTGGTATATAAAAAAGTGGTAATCAATCAACTTGGTCAAACGTTTTCCGGTATCATGTCTTTGGCAGAATAGATTTCCCATTAAATATCATCGCAATTTCCTTCCCTATTCAATTCGTATCAATTAAAATAGATGGTTTATGGCTTCATGCTTTGATACATGGGCTAATGCTGTTTTTAAGAAAAAAAATCTGGGTCCCTACCAAATACAGGGCATTTTTAAGACATTAGTCCATGCATCATATTCATATGGGTCGCTTCTAGTAGGTTTCTAAAAACGGAATCGGGTTTATTGCAAATCCAAAATGTTTTCTAAATTACTCAATAACGCATATATATATATATATATATATAAGCTGTTGGATTGGCAAACTACATACAACATTTGAAGAGTTTGAGTAGAGACGGATACATGGCATAAATGGGTCGAAGTAGTGGAGGTGGATACAACTATATCCAATTATATGAATATACAATTAATGTTCTGTCCAAATCGGACTCATATCTTGCAGTTTAGTTCCATATCCAAGCCCTTATTTGGTTCAGATTCATATTATCAAGCTTGAATCTCAAGCATCTTTTATCAATTCCAATCTTTTGAGTTGTTCCAAAGATGGGTTTGAAGCATAGCAGACCTTGGTTCTGGTTTGGTCCCTTAAAGTCCAAATGAAACAGCTCTAGCCCAAATTGTAGCAAAGCACACCTATTCAATTGTGTGTGAATGCCAAGCCCAGTCCAGTCTAAATGAAGCATCTCAAGCCCAGTCCAGTCTAAAAGGACAACGTCAGTGTAGTGAAGGCTGCGTTTGGTTTGAAAGAAAAAGATAGGGAAACCCTACATTTTAAACCAAATACAGCCTAAAATAATGGATGAGAAAATCTATGATGCAGAAAAGACATAATTCTGAAATAGTTTGGACCAATCAAAGCCCACCTATGAATTTTGATAAATACCATCTGATTAATTATTACATTTCTGATACCAGTTGATTAGTCACAAGTTTCTTAAATATGATATCTTTCCGGTATCATAATTAAACCCATACTACAAACTTATATATTTTTTTTCTTGTACTAGAAACTGTATAAAGAAATTTCAGCAGTAATTTTGGGTGCTAAGGGCTGGGTGTTCAATTACAACCCTTCCCCCTCTTCAATAAATATGGTTCACTTCAATATAAGAACATGACTACAAAATTCCTTGGAGGCTTGGATTTCCCAACCAGTAGTACTGAAAGAACCAGGAAGTTTCCTTCTATAATGTTGACAAAGTGAAGCACAAACGTATGTACTAATACTTGGTTATAGCTAGCCAGAACCTTTGCAATTCCAATTCCCTTCCAACATAAAGACCACCACCGATAGATTCATCGATAATTTGGTATTTTCCCACCGGCACTCAAGGAACCATGAAGTTTCGACGTTCCTTTTCCTAAATCTCTAATGTCGGCAGAAAGCGATCACAATGTACTATACTAGTATATTGTTATGGCTAAAATCCATTCAATAGTACTGGTCCTACTGGAAAGTGGAAACAATCAAGAAGCACTTTTTTATTCGGCTATATCATGACCCTAGAAACGCCATGGCTCAAGTTTCTACTGAATTCTAGCAATTTGCCACCGCAGAACCTTAATTTAATTAATAATTACCTTCCTGTTTATAATTGGATAAGATAAAAAAATGGATCCATCAATATTCGATATGGCAACCATATTTCAGTAAATTTACTTCGTCAACTGTTAATTTTCCCGCGTTCTCGTGCTACTATAATGGGTTTCATGGAAAAGGAATTTTTTGGACTGCACAATTCTGATTCCAGACTCCTATTCCACAAACCAAACGGGGTGTCGGGGCCTTAGTTTCATTTCCACAAGGCTGATTTGGATTCTTATTAGGTGTCTTGGACGCAAAACTAAATTTCATGGCTTCCTACAACTTGCTTTTTTTTTTTTTGAAGCTTATACTGATCTTACCAACCCCTTTATAGTGCATTTTGGACGGGTCTTGAATCTCCAAAGTCAGTTTAGGGATTTAAAATTCATTTATATACTGGAATTAAGAACACTTTAGCTCATCTTTTAGCTTATTATGCTTGTAAAATATCAAAGACACTCTACTATGAACATATGTTACCTTGTACAACTTTACTCACAATATAATCTAATAATCACTCTTTTGCTTGAAAAAAAAACCCTGTTAAATGGACATGGTCCACTATATGAATAATAAAGAATAAAAACAAGAATTAACGTTAAACCGATGTTCATGCACCCAAATCTTTATCTGAATATCGTATGGTTTATAATATCTTACCATTATATAAGAAATGATGTTTTTGAAACTAGAAACTGAAATAATATATTTACTGGTTTCATTTTGATAAAAAATAAAAAAGAAACTGAAATAATACATTTGTGGGCCCAGTTTTCTTCCAAACCATTTGTGGGCCCATTTATGTGTTTTGTTGTGAGAAAATAATGTCTTTCCAAACCATTTGTGGGCCCAGTTTTCTTGAAACCACAACGAGGAAAACCATTTATGTAGGAGAAGACCTCCTAAATTAACATCTATGGTTTTGCCTACGTCAAACTTGATCTTAACAACATTAGATGGTTTCGGTCACACTTTGAAATTTGAATTAATATAATTAAAATACCTAAATTTTCATTAAAATATTCTCAAATTATTGACATAAAAAACATTGAATTAGGTACAAACCAGAAAGAAGCGGATGGGCTATAGACAAAAAAATCACGCACCCTTAGGCGGGCTAGCCTGTCTGGGTACATGATTTTGTCTTCAGCGCTAATCTAGACTCGAACTAGAAAGGCGTATTTTCTTTTCCGGTTAAACCTGGTAATTCATCATCAAGACCGCCGGAAAATGGACCAATTCGGTTTTTCATCTATAGTCTTTGACACATTCGTTTGCTCAAAAGCTTAATTAATATTACAAACATCACTACCTGATAGCTACTATACTTGGACTCCGGCCTTGAAAGTACATTTGCCCTCTCTCTCTCTCTCAGTTTTTTTTCTTAGCTGGATTTGGATTTAGAAGAAGGCAAATATGTACAATATAAATACATACAAAATAATACAAAATATAAGATTTTGCATTTTATATTTATAATCTTTTCAAATTTAGTGTAAATATATATAAAATAATACAAAATATAAGGTTTTGCACTCTATATATTTACATTTATACTCTTTACAAATTGAGTCCTAGACTCAATTTGAAAAGAGTATAAATACAAATATATACAATGTTAATACATACAAAATATATTTGTATTTATACTCCTTCCAAAACTGAGCTTTAATCAAGTGATAAGCATCTTTTTGATAGATAATTAAGTCCTAAGTACTTCTACATGAAGTATTGCATGTGCCATGCACCTTCTGATTATCTCAGTGATTTAACTTTTGTCATAGCCATAAGCTCATAAGTGATTTGTTTATTTTGATCAGGGATCTGGTCGATTTACCAAAAATGGAATATGCCGAATCTTTTAGATTGTTTAGATTTCCCCACTTGCCATTCTTTTAGATTGTTTAGATTTTTCTTCATTATTTATTGGAAAGATTAAGAATCGACACAAGAAGACATTAGCTTCCTTGCTCTGATCTGTTGCCCATATGACATCTGATTTCATGCTAGATTTTAATTCTTTGAAATCCATTGTTTCTTTAATTAGTGCTTCAACTAGGTCTTTTTGCTTGTACCAGGTTCTTTAGAGTAATATTACTGGCATCATGGAGTGAAATGGAGTTTCCAATAACTCCATGATCATGGTGGTTGGATTATGGAGAGAAAGAAAAAAAAAATGAGAGAACTAGATATACAAATATAATGAATGAATGAAGTTCAAGATTAAAAAAGAAAGGAGAGGAAGAAGTGTAACTAAAGAAAGCTGGTAAAAGAAAAAATAAACATTTTATTGGTAGCCATGTATCGGAGGAGGCTAAAATGGTCTTGCTTGTTCTGAACCATGGTTTTTAAAATCGGACCGGATTGGATGGTTGGACCGGAAAATCGAGAATCAGTCACCTGATTGGTTCCATTTTCGCTCAAAACCGCTTTTTTCCTCAAAACCGTTTTTTAAATTTTTTTAATTTTTTGTCAGAGCAGGTTGACCGTTCGGGATGAACAGTTGGACCATTTGAACTGGTAACCGGACCCTTGACCGGTTTAATCACCGGTTCGATTTTAAAAACCATGTTCTGAACCAACTCAAACCCAAACCAATTATTTTGTTACTAATATATAAAGGTTTCTTAGTTTTTTTTTTGTATTTTTATAGAATTTTATGTGCAAAAATATAAATTTAGGAGATAATGTATAAGATAATTTTGATTAAAAACACTTGACTTATATTTATAAATAACTTAATTATTATTTTACTGTCATTTATTAAAATTATATTATAAAAAATGTAGGGATATCCACTTCGATCTGGTCAGACTGGATTATTAATCAGAACGGTTCTAAGCTTATAATTTTGTCCCAATTAATGATCATCAGGATGGGACTAATAAAGGCTGTCCTGAACTATACCCGAGTTGCCAGCCCTGATGATTACTTGTACAGTTATATAAACCCGGTCAAGGGTTGGATTGAAGCAGATATCCTAAGTGTAATAGATGCTTCCACCAATTTGGGGAATTGAAGGAGGGGGTTTTATTTTTCGTAAATGTTGATTACAATCATGCTATGGTAGTTCACTGTTGGGGGTCAATAGTCTAGGCTCTTGAGCATCGACATTAGTGTGAGTATTCGATTTATTCAGTTAAAAATCAAATTGAATAAATTGAAATTTTAATAACTAAAATAAAAAATAAAAATTAAACCAAAACTGGATTATAGAAAAAATAAAATAATTAAAACCAAAATTTTTGGTTATCTTGGTTTAAACTGAATTTTAATAATATATACTCTATTATAATATATGTATTATATTATAAAATATATATTATGAAATCAAATTTTATTTTATTATATATTAATATATAAAATATTTTATGTTATATATTATATATTATATATAATAATAGAAAGTTTGATTAATTGAATTTTTAATTCTAAAAGTCAAAATCAAAAAAAAAAAACCGAAATCAAAATTTTCAATTCGGTTTTTCAATTTTAACGGAATAATGCTCACTCCAACTCGACACGACACAATTCCATATGAGTAGGGTAAAAGAGTAATTGCACCCCATAAAAAAGTTAAACATGGGCATGAATGGGTTAACGTATAGAGTCCAAAAACTCTCTCAACAGCTTAGGCTAGCTGTTGGGGACCGACAGCCAAAGTTAACTCGTTGGCTACAGCTTAAGAATCACCAATTGCGGAAGGACGAGTCACACACATCCAAGAGTATTTCTATTTATAGGTTAGGCGTCTGGGGAACTTTAAGGTTTGAAAGTTGAATGTACTACAACTGTGTTGAATTTGTCATATATCCATTTCACATATGTTCTCTTTATACTGCAGGTCTTTTGGGATATCAATCTATTCTTGGCAACAGCCCCCACGAGACATGCAACATGTTTGCATTGCATGGGCAGGGTGATGGGGAAAGCCTACGTAGTTACTGTAAAAACTGATGAACAAGCAATTCTTAAATTAGCATCAAGTCATGAATCGACCATTTCTTGATGTAATTAGAAATGAGGGTGGATTTGAGGTAGGAATTATATTTTCTAATTTTAGAATAAATACCCATATTTGATTTTGATGCCCACTGGCGAGGAAAATGACTCTCCATTCCTAATCCCCCATAGAGATGTTCATTAGGGATCCAAATTTCTAAAATTTTTAAATTAAAAATTTTTTAGAAAATAAATTTGCTTAAATCTAAAATTAGAAAATCTTTTAAATATATTATACAAATAATATATTATATATATATATATATATATATAATTGAGATCAGGATCGGGGTTAGGGTTAGGGTGGGGATGGGGGTGGGCACACCCCCTTTCCATCCCAGTCCTTAATCGGGTATCACTATCAATCCCATTCGGACCCGGTCTCTATCAATGTAATCTCCATTCCTGACCCCACTGCATCAGGAAAGGCAAATAACGGATAATAATGGAAAAAATTGCCATCCGTAGATGTAACGTTGGCTTTTGTCTAATTGATTAAGATTATGTCCATCAAAAGGATTGACACTTGAACTAATATGGAAAGTAATGACATGTGCCATGCGCACGGGCTCAAACCTAAAAAGGCTTGTCGTATCAGTCTGATCACTTTCATGATATACACATTACTATGCGATGGAAACCCGGACCAAGAAGTTGATTCCCATTTGCTTTTTCTGGGTTGCTCTAATTAATTCGGTTGGACCACCAGCAGTTAAATTTTCCTTTTTCTAGATCTATTTGAACCAATAGACTGAGATGAGCCAACGAGAAGATGTTAATTGGCCTATAAAATAAAATCGATGCAGAAGTTTTAATAAATGTAGTTTCAGTTTAGCAGGTTGACTGGCTGGATCAATTGGTTCAGGGCTTCAGGCTAGCTATTTAATCAATCCAGTTTCATTCTGGGGTGGACAAAGCTAGGATCTGGTATTACTTGACCTCAACCTGTTGTCGGGCGCCATTAATATTCTCATGGCATCCAGTTCAAACTCCAAACCATCCCATTGGTCCAGTTTTGAAAAGGTCGCTCTTTTTAGAACTAATATATATATATATATTGGCAATTAATTAAAGGCAGTTGGGCAAATAACAATATTATTAGAGTAGTCTAGACTGAAGAGGACCATCAAATGGGACCCGTCCTCGGCATCTACACTGTTCAACGGGACTATTCATTCTTCAAAGCACAGTTTGGACTGGCTTGAATGCTAGGAACCGGCCTTAAATCATGCTTCTCAGCTCTCACGACCAACTTACCATTTTCCAATGGAGTAAATACCACCTATGTTTGTCTTTATCTAGCCATAATTTATTACTCACTCCAGGCTAATATCTAATAAGCAAAGGCGACCTTCCTACTGTCAAGGCTTTGTTGTCTACACGTTTTCTTAGTTAGAATAGAGAGTCTTAATCAAAAGGTTGCATGGAACATGGCAGCGTCATAATCACCAAAGAGCTGGGTTATGCTTGGGGCAAAAACACACCCCAATAGTACATCTTGTAAATATCTAACCAAGTACTAAATTTTTGTTTAATTTATTCTTAGGTTTGTTCGTTTTTAGGTAAGTTATTTATTTGAGTAAATATCTCTTTTTTTGATATTTTTTAAAGGGTTATACAATGGAGTAGCCCATTCTCCAACTCAGATGCAGGTGGAACTTGATTCCAAGTTTTTGCTACGACCAGCAGAAAACCTTACCAACTAGCTAGTAAATATATTTATCCTGATAAGTATTTTTCAGGTAACATTTGTATAAGTAATTGCATTCTGATAAGTATTTCTCAAGTCTTTGTTACTACCATTTTTTATCCTTGTACCTTTTTGTTTTCAAAGCTTGTTTATTGAACAATTTTGTCTCATTAGTTTTAATATTTTCCTTCCATTCATTTGGTGGTCCATGTGAAGGAAAATTGTTTTACCGTGGGATCCACATTTATTGAAACCCTAACATAAAAAAGCGGGTCAACTTTTTCATTGACCAATTCCTCAAAACTTATTGAAGGGGGGTGTTTTCAAATATATGATTTTGTTTTCAAATTAGCAAACACCCTAAAATAAGTTTCTTTAACATGCTTACAGTAAAAATAAATAGCTTCTTTTGGGCTAATACTCAATAAGTCTCGGGAGTCTGTTGCCTTCCCTCAAAATAAATAGCTTCTTTTGGGCAAAAGGTCATATCAAACCCTAAACGGCTAAACCCCCTTGAAGCACCTTCATCTTTGGTTGATGATTGCGACGTGTAAAAGAACTTATTGAGTGATAATTAAGACAACCCATGATGCAATAACTAGTACACGTTGATGCAACAATGAGTTTACATATATTATCACGAGGAGAATAATCAGTTAATGTTGATATACTTCAATCATTTATTACCTAAAAAAACTAGCTATCTACTTAGCTAGGAATCCTCAATAAGCAAATAAGAGCTGCTCATGAGGCTCAATGGCTGGAATAAAAAGCCTATCCCTAGACGAGCCATTTGGGCTGTAGTTTCTGCCCTAGAAGGCTAGAACCAAGAAGCCTGGGAATCAAACTTGTCAAAGATTAAAAAAAAATGACAACACATGCGTTAGTGTGTCTCGAGCAATGAGTCAGTCACTATCTTACTAAAACATCGCTACCCTAATGACCTCATAACTTTTCAATGCAGAGAGAGAGAGAGAGAGAGAGAGAGGGAGAGCGCCATGGTACAATTTTACATGAAGAGAAGAAAAAACAAACTGCCACACATACACCATTTATTCAACTTTATGATCCATGAAAGAAAAAATTAACTATTAGCCTATCACCCAGAATTTGGAATTTCGAAGAGAGGAAAAGGGGGTTTTAGAAGGAATCAGTGTTTAATGGCTATAGTAAGCAAGCACGGGAGGACAAAGCATGATCATTAGCTAGGCCTATGCACATAAGCTGCATGGGTATGGTCGCCTTCAAAACTCTAAAGTGTTTGCTTTAAACAAACCATTCCTGGCCCAGCTCCCACAGTCTGCTTACGTCAAACCAAAGCATGCTTTGCTTTCTTCTTCCTTTCTGTGTGAGCCATTCGAGGTCAATTTAATATAATATCAGAGTGAGTGAGACTGGGTAGATATATAAATTGCCAAATTAAGGATAGACTTAGACATGGGAACACATACATTCTCCTGGTCTAAGGTTTAGATTAGATTAGATCACTCGATGTATATAGAAAATTAGAAAAAAAGTTGATTATCAGGGAACAATAGATAGAGACAAAACCTCATTTGCTTATTTAATTTAGGGTAACACATCAAAAATACAGTTTCCTTGTATTAATGAGTCTGCTTACGTCAATCCAAAGCATGCTTTCTTTTTTACTCAAAAACCGAGAATGTCAAGGTCTCTCTCAAGTTGGGACAAAAAGACATACATATATTAGTATATATATATTTGCTTGACAAAGAAAACTAGAATTATACCCATTCTCAAGATTAGGGTGTTGGGCGGAGTACAATAAAGGGTGGAAAAGCCCATTTGTGGGCCCACACATATGACACAATAATATAATGCTTGATGTTTTCCTCAATCCATCATTTCTTGAAGAAATTAAGTAATCATGTAAACTGATAGGGTTTCAATGAGTCTCCAGGTTGAATTTGTTATTGTGTCAGTTCATATTTAAAAAAGGCCCACTAAGTCTCGACTCTTTGGTTGCAAGCAACTCAAGAGCATGTATGTCTAGGGTTTGATTTATCAAATGGATTCTACTGGAAAAATTGCATGCCCTTAGAGAAACCACTCCCGTAAAGAAGGAGAGGGAATTATGTCTGTTGAGTATAACGGGGAAAGGTTCTACCTTTGGTTATAGCACGTGGACTGCTACACTTTCAGATATCACCAACAATTTTTATTGATTGGAAGTAAAAATAGAATAAATAATATTGAGTATGTTAATCAAGTAGAAGATTAATTAACTTTTGAACCTATAAATATTCAAATGTATGTATGAATATATTTTTCTGATATGAGGTGTTTATGCATTAAAAAGCACTAATATATAAATAGGGAATATATGTATCAGAAAATGATCCATTAATTTAATAATTTTATCGTGTAATGATGGTATATACAAGATAAAGGGGAAATAAAATCAGATGTGATAAAATTAACAAGGGGTTATTAATTTGGACATGCTTTTTGTACTTTTGCAAACTCAAGTACAACATCAAAATAACTAGCACAAAAAAAAAGGAAGAATAATGGTTCAGTCCAATGTCAGAATTCTTAGGCCCAACTAGCAGTTAGGGTAGGTGCCAGCTCGGAATTAATGTTAATTTATGGGCGGCTATTGATGTATAGAATGGGGGTATTTGACATTTTGAATTTTTGTAAGTCTACAGTAGAATTCAGAATTCTGCATTAAG
Source organism: Nelumbo nucifera (assembly GCF_000365185.1). The sequence continues at coordinate 7,854,268 of NW_010729080.1, read as the reverse complement.
ATGCAGCGTATTTCTCCGCAAAAAAATACTTATTTTACAAGTAACATTTCTTTTTTTTTTCTTTTTTGTTTTTCCCCCTTTTTACTTCTGTAATTCACAAAAGGACAATACTTAGGTTAGGAAGCCCCTAATCCCATTTTTTAAGTTTTCCCTCTTTCCTGGACCAGAATTTTTCGATCCCTATACTCTCAGCTGATCAGAAAGTAATTTTTATGAGAAGCTGTGTAAATTATTCATCAAGTCATTCTTTTTTGGCTACCGGCTTAGCACAAAGCACGTTCAGGAAACATACATAGTGAAGAAATTAATCTCCAAGGAAGGAAAAAAATAGGGAAATGAAAGAAAAGGCAAGGAAACTTTCACAAACTTTATATGGGTTTTCATATATTTCCCTTCCTTTCTTTACCTTTTTCCTCAAACCAAACACAGACTAAGGCTTAATTTTCCTACTAATTTGTATAAGCACCAATATATTAATTTTTAAGAGGTATTGGTAAAAAATGCAACAGTGAAGGAATACTTGGATGCAGGGCTCTCATGTCATAATTCAGACAAGCAAAGAGTCCTGCCCATTCAGGCATACTTTTTCACAAGAAAGGAAAAAGTCTTGTACCAACTTAGATCTAAATGGCTTTCATATTTTACCAAAAGAAGAACTAGATCTGGCCAGATGGCCAAACAAAATTCAAAAATTAATCCACAAAAAATGATAATAATATCTGGACAATTTTTAGTGGGTCAATTGAATGGGCATTCTGAATATATGAGTACTTACTATGACATTAATTCAATCTAGCTAATTACTAATCAGTTTCAGGTACCCTCTCTCATTCAAACTTCATATTTACTGCATGCCTGACTCAATAATACATCTACCAATGCAATATGGTTGGTACCTGCTGTGACTTATATGCTTATAAGCCAGTAATATATATAACTAGTTGGATCAGTTATTAATTAAAAAGTTGAAACTTCTACATATGAATTAGCTGGCACCTTGAAAGTTCAAACCCAGTTCACTAATGTATCAAAATGAAAAACCTCTCACTGGGTCCATAATCTATGGTTAATTATGGTTGTAAGACATAATTAATACCTAGCTCCTATAATTTTGTGCTTCATTTCATCCCCACCACTTGACTCTCCATTTCATCATGCGTCAAAAGGTCTCATGATGCTGCCATGGAGCTCCCCATGCCTCATTGAAAGAACCCCGGACCCAGAAAAAACAAATCAAGCCCCACCCATATGGCCACGTGTCAAGAATCATCACCCACCTGTACCAAGCCTAGTTTCTCGGGCGCTTATCCCTCCCCAGTTGGTTCCCAGAGTTCAAGGATGGGTATATAGAGAGAGAGAAGGGTCGCAAAAGGAGAGGTTTTAATAGGAAAAGAGAAGGTCAAAAGTGCAAGAAAAGCGAGCAAAGAGTTTGTAATGGTAGAGAGCATGTACAAAGCAAATAAAGATGAAAAGTAGCCGTTTTTGTTGTGTGCTGACATTACCGGCTGCAGGCAGTGGTCGGGGCCAAGGTGACCGCCGCACCTGCAGTAGGGACAGCACGCGAGGTAACCGAGTACGGGTGACAACAGGTCACACCCCGTCCCTAACCCCATCTCTCTGCGGCCGGTCTGGTAGATACCCCACATTCACCTCGATCTCGTCTCCATTGCACGCTCACTCCCAAATTTACCACTTTCTTTTTTTTTTTTTTTTTCTATCCTACCCACACCCACAACAGAGTCGCAGACTCTCCCCATCACCACCCTTTAAATTGGAACCCATCTCTCCTCTCTGCGCCCCTCAGAGCTTAAACACAGTTCCAGAAAAGGAAAGAACAGACGAGGAAGAAACAAAGAAGAACTGCCATCAAATTTTTGTTTGTTTCTTCCGTCTTTGATCAAAGTAGCTTTTAGCCAAGACGGGTCTACCGCTGTGGATGCTTGGGTTGGGCGCGGATCGCTTGCGTGCCGACATGAATCGCCTACTCGCGTTACTCTTCCACCAGGTTATCATCTTTTGCTTCTGTGTCGATCTTCTTGCTTATTTCGTTTGGATAATTAAAGCATGTTCATTGTTCGGGTGCCATATATATGATGATTGATGACTTAAAATCTCATAGCGGTTTTGCACTGCATTCGAGAGCATAATTTTGTCATCCGAATGGTGTCATTTCCGGTTGCAGAAATGAGGTCATTTCAAGAAACAAAGTATAAATTAAAAAATGAGGTCATCCCGGGTGCATGACCTCATCTCCTTCTTTTGAGAGAGAATGCCTTCATTTCTTTCTTTTTCTTAGCAATCGAAACAGACTACACTTAGATGATGTTATCAAGAGAAAACTTAAATTGAAATATTTCATTTCATGTGGCACCCAGACATGCATTCTCTGAGTTGATTATTTACCAGATATAATCACCCAAACAGTTTAGGATTTAGAATTAGAAGAGGAGTTCCTGCAGGCTGATAATTAATTTTGAATTGTGATTCAGGGAGTCCTGGACGAGCAGTTCCTGCAGCTACAGCAGCTTCAAGATGAGACTTCTCCCAACTTTGTTTATGAGGTAGTGACCATTTTCTTCAACGAATCGGAGAAGCTTCTAAGAAATCTCAGAGAACTCTTGTAAGAAATGATTCTTTTCTCTTTGTCCTTACTAACTACGGTAATCCCGTAATTTACTTATTTTCATTGTCTTTTTGTATCATCTTTCTCCATCCCTCCAAAATTCTCCCACCTTCTTCCTCTTCTTCATCTTCTTCTTCTTTATAATAATATTGAATTGAAGTAGATTAGAGAGTGGATACTGCACTATGGAAGAGACATCACCTTATGTGGGTATGCATGTTTGATGATGGACAGGTTGGATAAAGAGTTCTCGGACTACAAGAAGATAGGAATCCATCTGAACCAGTTTATGGGTAGCAGCTCTAGCATAGGAGCTAAGAGGGTCAGAAACGTATGTGTAGCCTTTCGCGCCGCTTCTGAGCAGAACAACAGAGCTGGGTGAGTTTCTAAGAACTCGTGCTGCTAGCTAGCTTGTACCCTCTTCCCTTTCTCTTTTTGCAGTCACTCTATGAATTGGGAGAGGGAGAGAGACGTTGTTAATGCGTTCTTGCATGTATATATATATATATCGACTTATATAAAAATGTGTTTTTTTTTTTTTCTGCTATCTGGGTATCAGATGCTTGCGAGCTTTGGAGCTGTTGGAGCACGAATACTGCTATCTCAAAAATAAATTGCACGAACTCTTCCAAGTAAGACAGCTTTAATCATATAATTTAACAGAAAAAAACGCTTTTCCTTTTATGATTCGTGAGTGACAAAGTTGTGATATTTTATTATTATCATATATCATATGACGACGCAGATAGAGCAGCAGCGAGCTATGGCAGCGGCAGTTAGGTATCCGATACAGGACTGAAACAAAGGTTCGACGACGCTTGAAGTTCGCACGGTCGTGTTTCTTGTTGCATCCACCTTCGCCTAATTACAATAGAAGAAGAAGAAGAGAGAGAGAAAGGCCATGCCCAATGCCTCGCTCTGCCTTCTCTTTATTGTAGAGTTATTCTTTGATGCCTGTTGTATTGTAAGTTTGAATGCAGAGAAGTAGTACTTCGAGGCTTAAGCTGCACCTGTCTTCTAACATCATGATGATCCATGTGTAATCTTTAATGGCTTTTTAAGTCTTTACTCCTTGGTGCTTCACCTTACAACACTCGTTGCACTCAGTTATTGAGCATCAAATGCACCAATACTTGTTTCTCTCTCTCTCTCTCTCTCTCTCTCTCTCCTAGCGCGAAGCCATAGCCATAAGGCCTCAAGGAACCACCCGAACGGGTTTAAATAGAGGTTTGATTAGTTTGGGCCTACGTGGAGAATTTGTGCTATACTGAAAATGGAAATTAATGCAGATAGGCCCGGGTGGTGGTGGTGGGGGGCAATAATTTTTACTGCGACTTTGTCTGTAGGGGAATGGAATCCATTGAATTGAGTAGGAGAAGAATTGAAATCCATTTCAAGTCCTTTCATGAAAAAAAAAAAAACAAAAAGAAACACGACTTAATCGTGATACGTGACCCAACTTGGCTCCATTGTTAATTAATAACTGAGATTTCAATTATTTTACATCAATGGAGTCAAGTTTTTATAATTAAAACTCTAGGATTTGTTTGGATTTTTAGGGGTGGAAGTGTAAATCAGTAAATGTAGAATGTAATTGCTAAGTTGATAGATTTTCGAACGACCAGTTAGTCTGTGGATTAAAAAATTGTTAGAAATGGTGGAAAATTTATCCTTGGATCCAAACAGTAGTACAGAAAACTAGGGCGTACATTAGGGGAGTTCAAATATGGCGCACCCAAAACGCGCTCCACATTCACATCTCACCGTATACAGGGAACATCTTCCGTACTTGTCAATTGTCATGAAGAGATATGCTCCCAATACACGGTTGTGATGTGCTGTGGGGTGCCCATGCGAATTCACGTTAGGGATATCAATGGATAACTATAGTCCGATACTGATTCGAATCACAATCCGATTATCCCTGGTTTGAATGTTATTCTAAATACAATAAGCTGGATGCAAATTTGACATACTGATTTGGGATCATATTTGGATTCAAATGTTTCATAATCAGAATGGATGTGGATGTAGTTGAATTCGATCAATTTATAGTCCCTAGCATTGTTACTGCATTCACAAATCCTTTCCGTCATCCCATATTTTCGTCTGCATCCTGATTCAAATCAATGTTTTAAAGAATGACCCGGAACCGGAACTGTTACTGGTTTTCAGGTTGACGGTTCGACCATCCTGTTCAAGTAGATGGTTCATTTTGACTAAACAATTAACAATTAAAAAAAATTAAAATAAAGGCCCAAAAAACATTAAATGGGTTAAATGGGTTGATGGTTCGACTGCTCTGATCAACAGGTCATTTATTCCTTCAATGGATTTTGGACAGACCAGATTTAGAGTAAAATGAAACCAGTTGCCTGGATGGTTCCTGATTGGTTGTGGGTGAGCTAAAACAGCCTCATATTTAACTTTTTATTTTTAAAACGAATTTATGAAGAATCTGAGGAGAACAACTGCATTTTAGAATATGGTATAGAATAGAAGAAACCACTGAGATGCATGGGCTGGTGTTAAAAGATGCCCATACTAAAAGGGAATGATTACGTTCAGTTTCTTAATAAAAAGGAAACTGAATTGGCTGCAAGTAGCCTGTGTTTGATTTTTTTTTTTTTTTAATTTTAAATTCAAAAATTTCAGACAACAAAAGTCTGAAGAGATTAAGAAGAAGAAGAGAGTAAACTGACATGAACAACTGCATTTTAGAATATAGTATAGATATGAATATATTATTATATGCTAAACGTAGAATCTAAACCATGCAAATGCCTTGGATTCTCACTACAATATAATCCTGCAAGAAATCAGGGTTCCTGAATGCTACCCACATGGCCTCTTAAATTCTATGCTTATTATCCAATATCAGCTTTTTTATTTATTTTTTCTTGCACTGAGCAGGAGATTTCTGATTCATTAAGCTCGAATTTCTGGAGATCCAACAGTGCGTCGATACAAAAGTAGGATCAGATGGATCACTCACTTACTTTCCCCCAACAAAGTGGGATCAGGCTTACCACCCATCCTACAGCTTTTCTAGATCTTTAGACCAAAGGATGCTATTATTAGCTCCAGTTTCAAGGAGAAAGAATGCACGAGACCAAAAATCTTTAATTGAAAACTTGTGGCTTTGTTTCGTTGGCTAGTTCATTTTAAGTGTGCTAGTGCTACTTCTGTCAAAACTGAGCTTCTTTCTCTTTATCTTCAAAAAAGGAAGGATCATTCATGTCTCATGACTGTATCAAGAGATGGTACAAATTGATTCACTAATATCTGCATTCAAATTGAATCTTATCCATTGGGTTTAATTAGATTGAACTTTAAATTTAATTCAGAATACGAATACCATTAGTTATAAATTATATTAGAAGTTATGAAAATATGTTATAAATAACTACTAATCAACAGAAAATGACAGCACTATAGATCTGTCATATATAGAAGCAAGGTTTCAAAAACTGTATTGGATACGGAGCCGTTTTGGTGTTCTGTTCTTGGGCCGAACGGTCCAACCTCCGGTTGAAATAGATGACCCATTTTGATTTAAAAAAATAAATAAAATAAAGGCTAAAAATTGTTGTTTGGGTCAATGGTTTGACCACCCGGGTCAGTGGATTGTTGACCAAATCAGCAGCTTTTGACCTAAAAGTGATTTTATGGTAAAACAGAACCAATTGCCCAACAGTTCCTGAGTCAACCAGTCTGGTCTGGTTTTCAAAACCATGTATAAAAGTATATGGAACTTTGGTTTCTTTGGTGGAAGCTTTAATCATTGTTTTTAAGACTCATCCCGGACCGGATGGTCAGACCATGAAAATTAGGACCAGTGGCCTTTCTGAGTCCCGGTTAAATGACAGCTTTGGTGGTTGGATGGGTGCAAATCACCTAATAAACCAATAAAACTAGGACCCGAAAAGCATTCTGGTTTTTACTCCGATCCGAGCATTAAAACACCGGCTTTAATTTCTAGTCCTTCAAAATTCAAATGGCAGACCTCGATCGTTTTTTCCTGCTTACACAATACACATGGCTAATTAATAATACTTCAGCTAACAAGAGTCCCTTGGGATTCCACATTGCAGAAAAGGAAGTAGATCGTGTAGAAAACTCTCTTCGTGACCCACTCAAATAGGAAATCCGTATTTCGTCATCTGCTTGAATATTACATGGCTTATTCTTCATTACATTGAAGATGCATCTATAATATGAACAAGGTTGAAAATACGTTGGTTTGTAGGGGTGTATCGGCCTTTTTCTTTTTTTAAACTCAATATAATACATATCGGTTGATACGGCCGGATATTATATAAAAATTTTGAACATATGAAGACAAAATAAAGAAACTAATTAAAGTAAAACAACTATATCCATGGCTACGACGGAGGATCTCTTTACATAAATATAATGCGGTAGACTGTGGTGAGATGGGACCTAACAGTGGCATGAGCCATGAAAATAAAGGTGAACGGTCTCCGTCAGTCACTCAAAATCAAAATTTACCAGCAAAACGACGTGCAACTTTTCAGCATGCCCACCAACTATTCAACTTTTGTGGAAAATGATTCATTTCCTTCTGATAAGGGCATGAAATTGAGAGATACGCAATTGATCAACATGTGATGAAACTTTGAATACAAATTATGGCTTTGTTTCATGGAGAAAGAGAGTATATATAAATGGACAGTTTCGAGTTGGATCCGTTTGAACCAAAATTAATTTAGACGGATTGGACGGATCAATCTGGACTTAACGGTCTAAAATATTTTTTGGATTGGATTGGACTGGACCTGGTCTATTTATAATTAATTTATATTAGATTGAGCCAGATTGAGTCAATGTCTGATCTATTGATAGAATATAAGGACATAGGTGTCAATGGACCAGATTTGAGTTAGAACTAATCTAAATTAAAACAAACAAATTTAAATAACCCGATCTAAAATATTCATCGGATTGGATTAGACCTGATCCATTTATAATGAACTCACATTAATTGAATCCCCTGCCTCCAATCCTCCAACCACTGTTGTAAGTTGGGTTGGGTGCTTCTGGGTCCCCTTCAAATCAAGTCTTGATCAGGCTTTACTAGGCCTATCATTACTCACATGGAGTGCTAATTGTAGTATCAATTGAGATTTTCTACAATTCATAACTGTTTCAATTTAAACACGTAAGAGCACTTTTCTTTCTCCTTCATCAGACCTTAACTGGCCTGGGTTTGGACGGAGTGGACACGGGCCTAGGCCCAAACAAACCCAATTTCCTATTCTTACTGCAATTAGACTGTTCACGGGCTGTGCTGGGTTGGGTTGAAACATTGGACCTATTCTTGAGCCCGGGTCCAGCCATTAAATAAAACCCCAAGCCTGATCTGAATAAGAAACAAGCAGCAAACTTTTGGGCTGGGCTTTGACCCAAAAACGAATCATAGAAAATGGGACTATTTGGAAAATCTTTTTGGAAAGATCTTCTAGTAGTTCTGATTCACGATCAAAAGAAGCATTGAGCTTTTGTATTAAGACCTGAGCTGCCTGAAGCTTGTTTCGTTAAGGACTCCGGGTCTCTTACCCATAAGAACTCTACCCACGTCTACCCACAACACACTACCCTCGTGCATTGAAAACATCTTCTCGTGCATAATACTATTAAGAGGATGAGATATTCTCCATGTGTGGCTGTGATGTTACATAGGTAGAGTTCTTGTGGGCAGGAAATCCTTACTCTTTGTTTAGAGTAATCGAACCAAAGGAAAAAAAAGATCGAATCTCGGCCTGCTGGACTTATGTAAGCCAAACAGGAGAAAGACATTAGATAAACACGTTTTTTTATTTCTACTTTTGGGGTAACTACATGAACACGTTATCATTCATCACTCTTCATCTTCATCTCACTGTTTGTGGCGGTGTCGTCGTCGTTGTTTGCGATGAATTATAGCCGGAAATTAAAGATAAATTAGATACAGTGATCATGCAGAGTTGCTGTAATGGTCACGCACACACAGCTGCGTGGTTCAGTTTTATTATATATGTAGTGTAAACGTACAAAGCTTGTAAGAGAACAATTACAATTACGATTCTAACTAAATCTCAGAAGATATCTTGCAGATTTATCTTTCATCAACAAAAACAAGAACGAAAAGACTCACTCAGATCAGACAAGTTGCCCTGTCTTTCACTTGGACGTATCAGACGTTTCCAAGTTGTCAATGGGCTCCAATTCCATCGCACCTTGTGTCTCACGCAGTCCTCTATCAGAACCCATCATCATAATCTTGAACTCTTCGAAATTAATCAACCCATCATCATCGCAATCCACCCCACGAATCATCTCCTTACACTCTACAATCGATAACTTATCATCCCCTAAACTCTTCAACACTGTCTGCAATTCCTCCGGTGATATGGACCCATTTCGATCCTTGTCAAAGACCAGGAACGCGTTCCTCAAATCCTCCATAACCTTCACTGAATCAACCCCCTTCGTGTTCAACTCAATAAACTCGTTAAAATCAATAAACCCATCATCGTCCAAATCAACCTCATTTATCATCTTCTGCAACTCCTCTTCCGTTGCAAGGTGTCCCAAGCTCCCCATGATGGAACCTAGTTCTGACCAAGAAATCTTCCCGTCCCCATTCACATCGAATTTCCTGAACACATGCTCCAGCTCCTGGATTCGGGTTCTGAAGTTCATAAACGAGCCCACGGGCGGCGACGTCGAACAAACCGAGTTTTCTGGAGGGGAGTTCGGCACTGACTTGCTGTTCTTCTTACGAGAGAAAAGAGATCGAATACCCATGATTAGAGATTGTGGGAGAGGCTGATACTCAAAAAAAAAAAAAAAAAAATCTAGGCTTTCGACCAATATGCGGCAAGGATGTTAAGCGGTCATATTTAAATTGTACCGAGAATGACAATATGGCCTGACGTGTTTTTTGTAGTGCCACGGGATTCATACACAAATTAAAAAAAAAAAAAATCAGAAGAGTTTCTAATTAGTGGAAGAAGAAAAACTATGTAAGATTTGGCTGAACCTTGTGGCATTTTAGGCCTCATTCATTTTCACTTTCCTAAGTATGTTTACCTAAGGGCCCATTCTTTTTTTTTTTTTTGAATTGTGAGAGGGGAAAGTTGGTCAATGGAATTTTATTTTCCATTGATCAAGATACCCATGTTATTTTATCATATTTATGGGTCCATTGAAAATTTATTTTTCGTGGGTATCATTTATCTGGTGGATAAATAAATTTCCCATGTCGGGATAAAGTCGCTACATTTGGATGGGACAAAATTGTCCCATTTAATAATGAATTTTTATGGGTAAAACGATCATTTTCTTATTTATTTAGAAAATAAAAGAACATAGATAAATGCATTTATCCGAGTAAGTGCATTCACCTAGATAAATAACTTCCCAAAAAACGAATAGGGCTAAAGGTAAAACTTGTGTAAATAAGTGGGTTTTCAAAATTCCTATGTGATACAAGTTATCCAGATAAAAAGAGAGACGGGAGGGAGAGAGCATTATTGGTGAACAGGTATAATACTATAGGAAGGTAACTGATATTCTTTTATATCTTAGATTACCATGGGACCCAAATATAATGGCAAATGAATGTGGAAATTGTGATCAATTTGCTGGTTGACAAAGGAACTTAACCCCCCTGGTGCGTGCATGCGAAATACTAATGTACTAAGAGATGGTAATCTTACATATGTCAACATTGTTTTTCTTTTGACTTTTTCTTCATTTTATAGTGGGATTACTGTACAACATACATTGGTGGCCTAAAAAGTACTGTCTTCCCTTCTTTACCATCCAAATAAAGATACTCTCCTATTTAATAAGAATTACATTTTTTAATATTAGTTCAGCTTTTAAGGGATGGAATTAGGGCTTCTTGCATATTAAATGACCAAGCTTTTGTTCATTTGACAAATTCTGTCATGTTTTAAAAATAATTGCAAAAATAGTGAGCGGGAGAGATTTTTAATTTTTTAGGACCAAATTGTCCTTCATTTAAAACCCACCCATAAGACCATATTCCTCTCTCTACCCAATCTCTTGTTTTCTCCCTCTTTTCACTCTCTTCGTCTTCTCATTCTTATGGCCTTTGCTCTTGCTTGTGCGAGTTTCCCTCTCCATCTTTTGGATGTGAGTTTTTCTCTTACATTTGTGAGGTTCTCTATTTTCTTCGTACAGGTATCTCATGGTGAAGTCCTCGTGGATCATTTGGAAGGGAGTCTTGGTGCAGAGGAAGTAATGGGAGATCTGTTACAATTAAAGTCTGAGTACTTTGCTCATCTGGTGTGTGCGGATGGGGTCATTGGGGGAAGTGCCACCGGTGCCATTCGTTTCCCTGCTATTGCTTTTCTAGTTGCTGCTATACCCGAAGTCTATGAAGCTACTACTAGTGTTGGTCAATATTTGATCCGAGTTTCAAGCCACTCTACTCATGATTATTTCTAGTGCCTTCTTTTCTCTTTAAGCCTAATGATGGATACATTATGCACATGTTTTGATATAGTTGGAAGATTATATACCAATGATAATGGATTGGATGTTATTGAATCTGGCACTGGAATTGGAGAAGACGATTTTTCTGATGACCAATTTCTTGATGTTTCCTTTTTTGCGGACCTTAAACCAGATATCACCATAGGCGTAATTTGTGCCCATCTCTTTCTTGTTTAACAATGGCTCATAACAAACCTTAATGGATTAAGCAAAACAAAAGTTTGTAAAACACCACCCATTTACAAACCTAATGGGTGCTAAAGTTTGTAAAACACCACCTAGTCTGTTCAATACCAGATGGATTGTACATTGATCAGAATCATATAGAACCATGTGGTTTATTGGATTCTAAATGCATTTAATTGTATAAATACTATTAGATCCCTTGGTGATAAATGTTCAACAACAATTGATAACTCAAAATTACAAGAAACCATCCAGTTTGTTTAATGTTGCATGGTGTCTAAGTCTATAAAATTCAGCTTGTTCAATACCAAATGGATTGTACACTTATGGGAATCATATAGAACCTTGTAATCTATTAGGTTCTAGATGCATTTGATGGTATAAATACTATTAGAAATGTTACAACTATAATTGATAATTCAAAATTATAAGAAACCATCTGATCTGTTTAATACTAAATGGTTTCTAAGTCTCTAAAACACCATCCCGTCTCCACCATATCGAATTGCTTGTACACTTTTGAGAATCATATACAACATTGTGGTATATTAGATTTTAGATGAATTTGAGGATTTATCTATTATTTTATCACCTACGTATTGATGAATCAAAATTGTAAGCAATCATCTTACCTATGTAATATCAGATGGTTTCTAAGTCTATAAAACACCATCCGGTCTTCCCCATAGTGGATGATCTATACACTAGTGAAAATCATATGTAACCTTATGGCTTGTTGGGCTTTAGAAGAATTTGAAGGTGTAAATACTATTTTATCACTTAAGTGATAGATATTTGCAATTGCAGTTGATGATTCAAAACTGCAATAAACCATCTGGACTTGGTGATGTCGGATGGTTGATGAGGGGTAATTTGGTCCTCCAATGATGTCATGACACGTGGCGTTGTAGAGCAATAGAGTGACACCTTGACACCACATAAGCAGACCCTAGGAGCACTTCAGACACATCACAACTACATTGATGACCTGGGCACCACCACGGTAGGCCGAACTCCAAACAGCTAGGCAAGACCTCATGTTAGTTTAAGAGGTGACCTGTTTCCACCGATCTTACCTGACTTTGGTTAGCGACCTGCCTAATGTGCCGAGCGACCTCCCCCTTAAGTAGAATATCACCTTCGAAATCCCTAAGATCACGATGCCACGTTGGAAGAGCTTGTTATCACCCCGCCCGCTTTGGGCAGGATTGGATAAACATTACCTGCTTACATAGAGTCCACCTCCAAGCATGAAACCACCTCCAAACCAGATAGGCCGGAGATTCTGGACACATTTCGTGAGGTTCACGACATCTCACCTATATAAGGGCCTCACCTCCAACCTCATAAGGTACGCGCGATTTAGCACTCAAGATCTCTAGCTCTCTCTCGCTTTCTAGATTTCTAAAAACTCCAGTTCGCTAACTTAAAGCATCGGATTGCCCACACTGGGTAAAGCAGCTTGAGTACTTTGATCTTTTCTCTTTTTCTTTATAGCTCGACCAAGCAACCTACCAAATCCGACGTCTGAGCTATCCACCAACAAGGAGTGTCAGATTGCACACCATCGGTTTCTAAGTTTGTAAAACACTATCCGGTCTGCCCTATACTGGATGGTTTGTACACATATGAGAAACATAAAAAACTATGTTGTTTATGGGGTTTTAGATACATTTGATGGTGTAACTACAAGTAGATTATTTGGGGGATAAATGTTTGCAACTATAAGTGATGTTTCCAAATTGCAAGCAATCATCTGGTCAATTTAGTGTGAGATGGTTTCTAAGTTGTAATCATCAACTATTGGACATTATACAGACCGAATGATTCCTTGCACCTCTAAATTACTAACTATAGTGGTTAAGATATCTTGTTAATATTGCACATACAACCAAATATTAGATAGGGCCTTCTTGTTATTTAACATAAAGCAAATAGTTTCTTAGCCTAAATTGTGACATCTCAATCACGAGCCTTGTTGATACAAACTTCGAATCACGATATCTTCAATCCCGTTAGTTTTTTTTTTTATTTATTTTTTATATAAACTTAGTTCTCAATCTTAATATAATCCAAACTTGGCCCTAGAAGCCAATACATAAAAATTAAGAAAAAAAGCACTTGAACAATAGCTCAACCAGAGAGAGAGAGAGAGAGAGAGATGCTTACATGTAGACCTATCCATGGGTCGGGTAGCCTGATGAGCTGGCTCGTCCTGACCCGTTATAAGTTGGGCTTGGTCATAATTTTAGGCCCGCGGGCTTGGTCTCGGGCCTAAAGCATCGGGCCCACTTTTTTTCAGGCCATGCCGGCCCGAGCCCAACTTGATACTATATATTAAATAATAAAAATATATTTTATTTAATAAAAAATATATATACAATATCTTTTCTTTGTTCTTTTTTTTCCAAGTAATAGTAAGATGTTTATTATTTTTGAATTTTGAAGGTTTTTAATATAAATAAAACAAGTTTTATTGAATAAAAAAAGAAAAAAAAATGTTTTCAAATTTCTGGTTGAGCTCGGGCCTCCCAAGACCTAGGCCCAATGGTTGGGTCGGGCTTGGGCCTGAGTGTATTCTATTGACACATATATAAAGCCCGGCCCGAACCCAGCCCGGCCCATGAACAGGTCTACATACATGTACGAAGATAATAGAAGATAGTGAGTCATGATGAAGACAATGAGAAAAGGGAGAGGGGAGAATAAGATTGAAAAAAAGAAAAAGAAAATCGGGCTTCATTGGGTTAAGGTCATTTTGATTAGAAATAAAAAATAAAAAAACTCTCCCTTTTGCTGGAAAGCGTGACCGGTTTTATTAATTTGGCAAGCCTTTTTAATTTTCTTGCAAAAGCCCTTTGTATTATAACTTTGGGGAGAATGTATGGAGACAAGGAAAGAAGAAAAGTAGTCAAAACAAGTGACTGAAGCCTAAGACATCCATATCTTTTGATTTGAGCATCTATTTTCGACATGATATGTTAAAACGATTGACAAAGAAGAAAATAACTCTTAACTCTTTAGATTAATAATGGGCATTTTTCTTTTATAATATGTCACGTAGCTTAACCATTTTAGCAAAATTTGATTAGGAAGTCTTCTTTTTATTAAAATACATTGTTTTAGGAAATATGAATGGTATTAGGGTTTTTTACTATTTTTTGTGATTTTACCATTTGTGCCCATAAATAGGCCATCATTTCACAAGAACAATTTCAATAAGTTGAATATACTTCTCTTTGAAAATCCTTCCAAAAGAGAACGGTGGTGATCTATCTTTTCCCCATGTATGCTTCCTTCCTGCTACGTCACCACTCACCAACCCAAAGGGTTCTTATTGAAAACGGCATCATGTTGCCTGAGAAAAGAGATCCAAAAATCTTTGGGCTAGAACAATATCTTTCCTGCAACATGAAAGGAAATGTATATGTGGGTTGAATATATTATTCTTCCATGTGAAATAAATGGGTAGGTTTTGGAAGAAAGAAGCTAACCACCGTTCCATGCTCGAAGTCGCAAAAATATACTTGTTAATGTGGGCAAAGGCCCATTCATTACCCCACCCATCAGGAATATTTGGCCCACAACCACCCCATGTGGGCCTGCTTCACGTTTAGAATGCCTCTAGCTTTGGAGAAAACCTTCAAATAATGGTACTGTCTTTCCTCTGACAAGCGTTTCACCATGTGCTCTACTTTTCCTCCATTCCTCCCAATAGGCATTGTGCCCACTCTCTTTTCTCTTTGGGTCACTCCTTTTTGTCAACTGCCACAATTTATGTATACATGATTTTAGACTTTGTTATTTAAAAAGTTTATTATATAGTGCATAGAGGAAATATAAAAAATATTTATTTTTTGAAGATTAAAATTTAAAATATTTATATTATATATATTTAGAATTAAGGGTCCGTTTGGTTCGTAGTCAGAATTGAAATCAAAATCTCTTGAAATTGAAATTGGAATGATCTATTTTCAGTCTGTTTGGTTTAGATAGGAATTGAAATGGGAATCAGCTGGAGTGGAATTTCATTTGCAAAGGAGGGGGAGAGAATGTCTATTTCCTCAAATGGGAGAATGCCATTCCATCAAGAATGTAAATAGAATTTCGGTTCTACCAAATCAAATGATTAGAATCGGAATAGCTCATTTTGATTTCGATTCCAAACCTCTATTCCTGTGAATCGAATGGGCCGTAAAAAAATTGGTTAATCTAACTAGTACAAATAAAAATAAATAATATTAATATACTTTTCTTTATCGGTAGTTGTCTTTTTTTGCTAGGCATTCCTTTAATATGGGCTTATGACTATATGAGTTATGGGCCACAAACTTTGTGAACCTTTAGATTTCGGCTGTCAATTAGTGCAAGTGTTTGACAAATTGAGCGAAAGGGGCAAAAGCCTGTCAGAATCCGCAACAAGGGAACCGGATATTTTACGTTAAAGCATGTCTAATATCTACAAATTTGAAATTAATTCTTAGGGGCTGTTTGAAAATTTTTTTAGAACACCTTTTGGTAATTCTGACAGTTGAAAGACGTATTGAATTTAAGATCTGATCAGCCTGAAGTCTGTGTGGTTAAGACGTGTTTTTTTGCACGGAGATGAATAAAAAAATACAAAAGTTCTATTTGAAGCATTTTAAAAAGCACTCATTTTTGAGCTTTGTGTATCTTTTCGGCAAATCAACTTTTAACAGTTAAATCTACTGTAAATCAAACGAAAAAAAAACCGAATCACAATCTATCAAACTTATAAATAATCAACAGACCACACAGAAAGATACGCCAAACGAAAGCCTTAATCTTCAACCCACCCCAAGATGTGAGGAGCCTTGGACAAGCTCTATTGAACTGGAGCCATTACAGTTCGTAGACAAGTTGAGTGATGAATGACTCTCAGTGCGTCCCTATCGCGTCTACGAACCAAATTAACATATGTGGTGTCCATTTTGAACCCAAACACAGAGCACTATACGATTCGAATCGATACTTTGGTCCAGATCCTCTAGACGCTGTAAAGAGGCCACGTATCGACTGGGCCTGCATGCAGCCCATTCTTCACAGCGTAAGACCTTCTGGACTCCAATACCTTCAGGTGCCGTTTGGTTTTCGCCGCGAGACAATGGAAAGTTGTCGGCCAACCGACGTTGTCCCTTTATTTTTGGGGTATTATCAATCAAATTCCTATGCCTTCTAAAGCCGGTAATTATTTTTTTAGTTGTTCAAACTTCAAAGGCTTGTCCGAGTTTTCAAAAGTTCATTTTTCGCTTTATCGACTCAACTCTTTTATAAAAGGAAAAATTTTCTAAAGTAACCATGATTCCGATTTATGGTATCTTTAAGTTTTAAGAAATTAATTTGTTTATCTTTATTATTTAAAAATTGTTTTAAAATATTTTGAGTTTTATAATAATTGGTTAAATCCTCTCTTGTCATTAGCATCCGTTAATAGAAAGAAGAAAAAGATTATTTAAAATAAAACATTTGGAAAAATCCGTAACATTTGAATAACATCTTGCTGATTTTTTTCTCATGACAATTTTTTTTTGTTAGCAAATCTTTCCAACTGATACAGATGTTTAACGAAATCATATGCAACTAGGGACGTACAAATCGGTTGGTTCGGTTCAATTCGGTTAGAACTAAAGACCTAACTGATTATTTGGTTTGACCACCTCTCCCAACCGGACCGAATTAGATTACAATTTAAAATCAAACCAACCCTAACCGATTATTCGGTTTGACCACCTCTCCCAACCGAACCGAATTGGATTACAATTTAAAACCAAACCAAACCAACCCTAACCGAATTCAGTTCAGTTCGGTTCAGTTTTTGGTTCGTTTTAATGATTAATGAACTATTAGCTATTAATCTTAAGTCTAGGTTTTAATGAACAATTAATACAACTAATGAACATTTGAATGACTAATTATTAAAGCAACTATACTCATTCTTCACAAACAATTAATGAATAATTAATAATTAATCTATATTTTAATACTATAGTTGTTTAGAGCCTCTAGGCTATTTAATTAACTATTATTAATTAAAAACTGGAATAGGCCCAGCCTACCAAAGCATAATGGGGAATTGTCAATTAATCATTACCCATTTAAAAAGATAATAATTATTAATTAATAAGTATAAAGTATTGGATATAATGTTATATATTTAATATACTTAATTAAATACAACCACTGATTCGGTTTTTGGCTCGATTTGGCTGGAAAGATTAACCAAACCGAACCAAAAGCGAAAACCAAATTTTAAAAGAAACAAAAACTGAACCGAGTTAGTTTATTCGGTTTGATTTTCAGTTTATCAACCAAATTTGAGCACCCCTATATGCAACCCAAAAACCACATGAGGTCATCTCCATTTTCTGTTACTACAAATACCTTTGAACACAGATGAACAAGAGGATCATCTCTCACCCAAAAACTAGATTTTAAAGATGCCATCTTAACGCTAGCTAGTTAAGGTTGTGTTCTTGTCCGCAAGATAGATGTTGAATTTTATTTTAAAAATTTGAAGAATGATGGAAGGCAAAAATGATAACGAAACATTGGATTTAAAAAATAAAAAGTTCCAGATGTCACATGTAAATAGATTATGATAAAACACTCATGGATGCTAAGATTATGGGAGAATTTAGTCAATTGTCACAAAATTTGAGGTACCTTAAGATAATATCTAAATAATAAGGATTAAGTTAGTCAATTTCCTAAAAATAAAGACTAAGGGAGTAGTTTAATAGATTTACCCAATACAAGTATTTGTAAATTAAAATTTAATGATTCCATCTCTTTCGTTAACAAACCCCACTTAACAACTTTTGGATTTTTAGTTGATGGACGGTGAGTTGTGAGTGAAGACAGGTGCGGTGGCCGGGATTCATGGGCTCTTTACTGCATACCACTTAACCGAGTTCCAAGTTTTGCCCTCGTTAAGACAGCGCACAAATTGTTCCAGTTGTCACAGTGTTGATCCGTAATTGTTGTTTTATTATGGTTTTCGCTTTGAGACGAAAAAAAGGTAAAAGGGGGTGGTGATGAATTCCGCTCTAGGAGGAATTTCAACTACATTCTCATGTAAGGAATTAAAACAGTATGACTGTAATTTTGGATCAACATGCCAAAATGAAAAGTTGGAAACAGAAGCCTATCCACAAATATCTACATTCTGCAGATAACTCAAAAAGTAGGATGCCTGATACGATTTCATCCGTCATCCATAGCAGGTATTTCAAATCCGTTGAAACCCCTGGTTTCACCCTTTTGAATTTCTATTAAATTAAACTTGGGGTTCCACTTTTAACTTTAACCATAATAAATAGAAAATAAGGAATTTGCACTTTTTCATTATGTTAAAGTTTTCACATTTTTTGGGCTTTACCACAACTTTTTTTCTCTACCGTATAGTTGCTTGTTTTACGAGAGAAGCAGCAAATCAAACCACGTGTACAACGAATCAAATTGCATGAAAAAATCAATTCACTCCCTTACTCGTATTAAAATCAGTAATCAGTCGAGGAATAATTTTTGTAGATGGAAATCAGTTGGTCCCGATTTGATTCCGTCTATTCCGGACGAAGCGTAAAGTAGCCCTACGATACTTGAAAGTGAAACGTGGAAGGTAAGGGGAGAAAGAGAGACATAGAGGTTTGTGAAAGCGCTGAGAGTGTCGCGTGGGCACCGAGTATTAATACAACGTCACATCCACAAGTGACGATATTCCTACATATAAGTCGCAGTTGGCAGTCGCACTCTCTCAACTCCCAGTCCTCGGTTTCAATCTTTTCTTCTTCTTCTTCTTCTTCTTCACTCTAGGAGATTGAGTTAATTATTCGTGGGTATAAGAGATTTGAAAGAAACGATAGAAATTGTTCAATGAAAATGAGAGGAGGAGTTCTGGTTCGAGAGGGTTTCTGCTACCAAGAGGAAACCCAGCTTACGGTGCTCAAGACATCTCTTTTCTTCGCCGGCGACGGTTTCTCTGTTTACGATTCCAAAGCCAAGCTTCTCTTCCGCGTCGATTCTTACGGTCCCGATGTCCGAGATAAAGACGAAGTCGTTCTCATGGACGCGTCTGGCAACTGTCTCCTCACCGTCCGAAGAAAGGTCCCCCATTCCCTCTCTCTCTGTCTGTCTGTCTGAAACACAAACACAAACACGAGTCAACTCGGAATTAATTCCTGCCGTGGCACAAACCTTAGTCAGAAGTAGAGATACTAACCAATGTGTTTCCTTTTCTGTTGTTCAGAGACCGAGTCTCCATCAAAGATGGGAGGGATTCATAGAGGAGGAGGGAAGCAGGAAGAAGCCCGTCTTCAGCGTACGGAGATCGTCGATCATCAGACGGTCGAGCGTAAACGTAGAGGTATTCGACAACCCAGGAGAGGAGTACCTGATCGACGGCTCATTCCGGCAGCGTTGCTGCACAATCTACCGCACCTCCAACAACAACAAGGAGAAGGAGGTGGTGGCGCAGATCAAAAGAAAAGTTGACGCCGACACCAACGTGGTGCTTGGGAGAGACGTTTTCTGGCTCTGCCTCAAGCCTGGCTTTGATGCTGCATTCGCGATGGGCTTGGTTCTCGTTCTCGATCAGATCAATGGTATTATTGGGGATTACCTCCTGGATGGAGAAAATGTCGATCCAACGGCGCAGGTTGCTTCACCGTGATTTTTTCTTTTTCTTGTTCTTGTAAGTTGTAACTACTAATCGGTTTGATGTGTGGAGTCCTTGACCTCCCTCTACTTTTAAAAGTTTACCCTTTTCTTCGTTTTTGTTCTTTTATTTTGTTATATTAATAGAATAGTGATTGCACTGATTCGGCCCATGACATCACAAATTGTATATTTTCACTTAAAATCATAACCGTTCGATTGGGATTCTTGAGGGCCCAAAGTGGTCCCACTGAACCGAGACTTTGTAGAATGTGGGTCTTACATGACTCAGTCTGTGGAGTTCTCATCGTCTGTCCACTAGGGATAGAATTTTTTTCTGTCCCATCCAATGAGAACCAAACATGTCACTCTCTCCCCCTTTCATTTGAAACTGAGGAGATGAATTGAGTTTAAGAACAATAATGGAGAAAACTAAACAAGAAGAAACCATTGTCAGAAAGGCTCTAACTGCGTATAAATTATACATTAAATACATCGATTATTTCAGCTTTATGCCTAGGGTGTAGAACCAATTTGCTACAGGGATCCAAAGTACAGTTAGCAAGGTCATGAGTGGAGTTGGCTTTTGGATGAGGCGGTCGTCGTGGAAGACGACTGGCTTTGGTAGCTTGTCACGGCTTACGGCCTGGACCTCTGGCTTGGCCGGAACAATGTAAGCCTCCTGCGGTTACAGTCACATTGATAATCTATAAGTTTCCAAACCTGGCTGAATTGGACAGTTCTAACCAGGTTCTGAGTTGAGATCAAGCCATCTATACTCATTTAGAGGAGATTGCTATTAGTCTCCACAGCTCATTAGCAGCGTGCCGTCCATATTGGCAACGAGTTCACATCCGCGCCCCACAACACATCCCTGCCTTGCCTTGTATTGGGAACATTCCCAATGATGTATTAAAAATGATCACGAGCAATACACTGTGGGGATGTGTTGTGGAACGTTGTGATTAGAGTCCATCCTGCCGTTTTCATCCCCCCTCTTTTCTTTTCCCTTTCCACCGCCCCTACACAGTACTAAACTGAGTTCACGTTTATGCTCCACAGCACATCCCGACTTTGTATTGGGAACATCTCTCCTGATGATGAAGATGGCATGGCCCCCTTATCGGGTGCAGATGTGAACTCCGCCAAATTACCCCCACTTAGCTTGAATATCCCTTGCCCACACAATACCGGTCAATGTAATTCAACAGGAAGCCAAAATTGTAATTCACATAAACAAAATGTTTGGTTTGATTTTTTGCCTTTTCTTGTGTATTCGTGCAATCCATTCACAACCTCAGGCTGAGAATTAGATGATAACTCTACTTTAACTACTGCTAGGCATTGATTCAATGTCACTAGTCTCATATGCAACCCGGCTGAGAGGTTGGTTTTGGAATTCTTCTTTTTTAATTTTTGAATATTGGAAAATGATGAGGGCGGATTTGTCTCTTCAATGACATTATGACGCCTGGTACATACAGACAGCCTGACACTTACAGGCAGTTCGCCACAGACAACTCACCATCGTGCAGCTTGGCACCTTACGGGCAATCCGCCACAGGCAGCTCACCATCATGTAGCCTTGGCAACTTAGACAACTCGGCACTGCACAGGCAGCTCGCCTCCTAATCAGACCGAACACCGTATGACAACCCCGAGGAGCTCACCACCGTACCCCGCATTTTATGGAATTGTGACTTGTAACGGCTGTATTAACTCATCCACTCCCCGATTTAGGCGGAAAAAGGCAACCTTACCGGTTGGTGGTTTTATGCCCACTTAACACGAAAGCAGGTCCCATCACAGTGGGAATCCAGGAACTGCTCCACCAAACCCACGAGGACTTCAGTATATAAAGAACCCCAGGGGCAAGGAGAGGCGAGAAAATGAGGTGGTAACCCATGCTCTCTTACTCTCTCATTCTCTAATATCATTCTTAGCTCACTACTAAGTGCCGACTTAGCCATCGGAGTGACCTCGCCGGGTATACACCCCCGGGCTCTCTGATTCAATTCATGCAAATCTCTCAGTTCTTGCCGTCTACAAAGATGAGTAGATCACCTTCAGCTCGGGAGCAGCCGGGTTGCGCTACGCTAGGGAGCTCTACTTCAGCCTCCGAGTCATCCGCCACTTGGAGCAGACGAGGTGACGAGATACTTAACCAAAAAATGATACGTGACTAGAAACAGTTACATCAGAAAACATTTTTCTATAATGTTGACAAGATAACGATGATGCAACAACGAGAATGTATAGGACTGGATTTGTTTCTTGTCTGTACTTAATTGCCCATCCTCGAACTGGGTTCCTATCGTGCTCTGTTACATTGACTGGTTCTCTTGCTTGTATTTTGAGCATTCTGATTGTCTGATTCATCAGTGGAGAAATGAGTGGTCGGGTACTGCTGAATTATGCAGTTGCCGGAGATGAGACGAAGGTTAGGGGTGGTATTGTGTGAGCGGTGGAGATTGAATGGTATTGTGTGGGGGGTGGAGATTCAGTTTGTGAGGGGCGGAGGGGAGGGAGGAGAAGAGAAGAGAGAGGGAATGAGAAGCAACGGTGGTTTGACGGCGTGGAGATTCGGGCTGCATGGAGGCAGTTCGGAGCTATTCAGGGACGGTGAGGGAGGGAGGAGAAAAGAAGAGAGAAAATATAAATGAGCGGGCTAATTGAATTTCACAAATTTTTGGAGTCCAAACTGCCGTTATGTCTGGACTCTGTCAGTTTGAAATGTAAGAGGAAGGATAACGGTGTGTTCGATTTCCATTGGATGGGACAGAAAAATTTCTGTCCGGACGATGCGAGCTCCATTCTGTGGGAGTAAGTTTTAGGAATTGCATACCAGTATCCTAAAATTTGGGTTAGTTTTACACTCTTGCCTTGTAATTCAAACTTCACAACATGCCATTGCATTATTTTGATTCTCAAAAATTGTTAATTTAGGGGTTGTTTGGTTGGAAAAAGTGTACTGTGCTGTGGTGTGTTTTAGATCATACCATCACAAGAAAAGTGTTCTAAAAAATGGTGTGTTTTTAAAAGGCAATGATTTTGTGTATTGCATGCGCAAGATAATTTTAAATATGATATCATTAATAAAGCATTATATTATGTTTATAAGATTTTGACCATTTTCATTTACATGAACCTTATATTTAAATAAATTATTACATACACCAGTCTATATTACACTTGTTCATCGGCCAGGCTAGGCTGAGTTGGGTTCGGGTTTGGCTTTGCCTTTACATTAACAGAATTTGCTCAGGCTCGAGACCGAATCCAACCAAAATTTTGAAATTCTTTTTCTTTTTTATTCAATTAAAAATATTTTATTTATATTAAAAGACCTATAATGAAAGATCTCAAAGAGAAGAATAATAATATATATATATATATTATATAAAATATATTTTTAGTACATAATACATTATCAAGTCGGGCTCGGGCTCGAGTTGGGCTTTTTTAACAAAACCCGAGCCTGAGCCCGCAGGCCTGAAATCCTATCCAAGCCTGACTTAGATTGGGCCAGGCCGGACTGTCAAGATACCTGGCCCATTAATAGGTCTATACCATGACTGCCACATGGCTACACAATTTACCATTGTGTGATTTGTGATTTACATGAGGTCTTGATTCACCATATTTACGCTATCTATCCTAAAAGTTTGCCATTTTATTTACCAATTGTTTAATACATAATTCACATGCAAATATCACAAATAATAAATTAAAAATAAATATGCTTGATACAAGCATTTGACTTCAGTTGCATATTATAAAGCATCTAAAGTTTCTTCCAATAAAAGAAAAATAAGTTTTTTTCATACTTCTTATAGAGCTGCTACTGGACAACCTAGAAATTATATGAAACCTTCATGGCATTGAGATATGAGCAATTAAGGGTGTCAATATATTGGTTTTCGACGGGATCCAGTTCAAAATCAATTTGGATGAATTGGACGGGCCAACAAGACATATTGGGTTGGACAAATCCAATCCAAAATATTTATTAGATGGGATTGGACATGGTCCATCCGTAATAAATTTATATTGGATTGGATTAAGTCAATATTTAGTCCATTGATATAAGATAAGAACATAGGTGTCAATGGACAGGGTCTGGGTTGAAACCAATCTAAATTAAAACGAATTTGAACAGATTAAATGGTCCACACATTGAATTGGACTTGCCCAAAATGGTTCAAAATATTCATTGGATTGGATTGGACCTGGTCCACTTGTAATGGACTCACATTGGGCCAAATCCAGTCCAATTGACACCTCTATGAGCAATGGATCTGCTATTTGTGATAATTCAAAGTTCTAGTCTAGTTGGAACCATTTATCTATTTGTAGTTCATCGGCAATTTGATTACAACCTCTTATTTGGTACCATTTTTCCAGAAAAAAACATTGCTCCAAACCATGCCTTGGAAATCGGAAAAGTGTGATCATGAAGAAACACCAAATTCAAATGTTTTCTCAGGAAACAGCATGTTGCTGCCAGCAGTGCAATGATGTGGCATCATCTTGGATGTTGGATAATATAGACCAATGCTGGAAACGGTTCCACAACACTGGTAGCAAATAAAACTAGTGTTGTTTTCCTAGAAGACAGCCTATGTGGCAGACAAAAAATGGTGTTTACAACTCAGACATACACATCACCGTTTTCCTAGCACCGATGCCAAACACCTACTATATTTTGGTAAAAAGATGATGCTTCCCATAGATTCTCAATGGAATTAAATTTTTGGGTATTCATGCCCTTTTTCTCTGTTTCTCAATATAAAAAAATGTTCAATTTCAATCTTGGAGATTCTAAGTAGTTTTTTCAAAAGAAAAGAAGTAGCTTAGTTGACTGGATACAGACCTAACCTTTGCCATATTTTGCACAAAGTGGCCTCTCTCATACTTGAAACCACGATCTCACGCTCATCAGCCTGGCATTTTACCAATGACCCTTGAATTATTTACACAGCCAAGTAGGGAAACATGTGTGTTGCACAAAAGATAGATGTCTTTTTTTTTCTTGGTATTAAAGATAGAAGTCCACTGTATGTAGATTTTATACATTCTCTCCTATGGAAGTCAGGTATTTGATTTATATAGCAATAGAGGTTCCTTGAATTTGTTTTTCTAAACTACAAAGTTCTTGGGTTCCTCTACTTCAAACTTTAAAGGTTATAAAATCTACTTGAAACCACCTTTTAAGTAAGGGCATCACTTTTTCCAAACTTTGTATCAATTAAAGAATTAAACTACATTGTTCTTGCAAGCATTTTTGGCAGTGAAAGAAAAGAAGTAATGAATTGTTTCTTATCACTCCAAAAGATCCAATAGTAGTTGAGGTTAGTGATGCGGAACGATCCGGGCACTCCTAACTGGCTGCTGACTGGCTCCTTGTTGGCAACGAACGACACATGAGAAGAAGAAGAAGAAGGATTTCCGGGGATTTTCCCGGCGGGATTACTCTGAAGCTTAAGTTAGAACGTTGGGGAGGAAGAAGAGAGAATGCAAAAGGCTAAGAGTGTAGATTGCGCTAGATCACTACGTCTCGAGATTAGCTCGTGAGTAGGTAAGAGTGCAAGTTCAGATCTTATTCCGAGAGAGAGTCTATCTCTCCGCTTTAAGGGCTTTTATAGGGGCGTTCTTGTTAAATTAGGCATAATCGCCACTGGGCTCCTGTTGCAGCCGTTACCTGCCAGGGCTGCGCAGGTGATCATTACAACGTACTGCCTGCTCGGCTGAGTGACACGTCTCCGAAGGGACAGGCACGCCACCATCTGTTGAGATACGAGGGGAAGACTATCAATTGGGTAGGGACTGCGCCGTCAGTCGAGAGACGTAGCGCAGTCTGACGAGGTGACCCTCAGCAAGGTTGGTCTTTGGGACAGTTCTGCCCAGGTGCTGGAGCGAGCTGGTTTCCCTAACTCGCAAGTTGAAATAATCTTGCAGTATTCCCTTCTTAGTAGCTCGGGGGATCTGGAGTTCGCGTCGTAGCGAGCTCCCCCTATAGAGAGCTATGACGTAGCGAGCTGTTCTACAAGCTTGTTACTTGGTCGCGGTCAACCCAGGCTGCTGAGCTGTTGCTCGTGCTAAGTCAGGTCCACGTGTCATCATCTCAGTAGGTCGGGTCCAGACCTGTTCATGGGCCGGGCCGGGCTCGGGCCGGGCTTTGACTCTTTATTAACAGAAAACTATTAGGCCCGAGCCCAAGCCCGGCCCGACCAACGGGCCTACAACTTGGGCCCGAGCCCGGCCCTGAGGAAAAGCCCGAAGCTCGAGCCCGAGCCCGAAGCCCGACCTAATAAAAGAAATTCAAAATTTTTTGACATTTTCTATTTTAATTTAAATGTTTTTTTCCCCTATTTAAATGAACAATGGGTCTAAAAGTGAATCAATGATCTCAAATCAAAAAATTTATTCAAATAGACATCACATAGGGTTTTTACTTAGGTTTAACTATAGGTCGGGCCGGATTTACTTAAGTTTAACTATAAGTCGGGCCGGGCCGGGCTATTTTAGCAAAGCCCGAGCCTGGCTTGAGTTTTATGCGGGCCGGGATTTTTAGCCCGAGGTTAAGCCCGCGGGCCAAAAATTCTGTTCAAGCCCGTCCGGGAGTCGGGCCGGGCCACCCGGCCCATGAACAGGTCTAGTCGGGTCAAATCATCCTCCATCAATTGCCCCCCACTCCTTAAGCTAAGAGTGTTTCCTTAGCGCGAGGAGTTCATGGAGTGTGGTGGGTTGATTTGACCGAAACTCAAACTTGATTGACTGCTCATATTAAATGCCTATGCGGGAATCAGGGGGCAATGTGAGCTTGGAAGACTTGCCTTAGAGGTTTGTCGGTGAGGACGATAATAGTGTGAGCTTGGAAGTACGGGCAGAGCTTTCGAGCTACGATAACCAGTGCGTAGGCCAGTTTTTCTATCTCTGGGTATCTAGTCTCTACTCCCTGCAGCACTTTACTAACATAGTAGATAGGTCGTTGGACCTGATCTACTTCTTTTATTAGTACCGAGATGACCAGTTCGTCGCTAGCCGAGAGGTACAGCTTTAAAACATCGGCCTCTTTGGGCCGGTATACTAGCGAGGTATTTTTTGAGCTCGTCGAACGCGAGCTGACAGTCTTGGGTCCATTCGAACCCTTTGCTTTTAATTGCCTTAAAGAAAGTCAGGCAGCGATCTGCCGACTTGGACATGAAGCGGCTCAGGGCGGCTATTCGACCATTCAGCCTCTGAACTTCCTTCATTTTCCGGGGTGGTTGCATGTCTAAGATGGCCTTTATTTTGTTCGGTTGGCCTCAATACCGCGCCGGTTCACGATGTACCCTAGGAATTTACCCGAGGTGACTCCAAAGGCACACTTATTCGATTTCAACTTCATATTGAATTTACGCAGAATCTCAAAAACTAAGTTCAAGTCTTGTATTAAGTCGCAAGAAAGCTGGGTTTTGACGACCATGTCGTCTACATAACATTCCACTTTTTGGCGAATCAATGGCTCAAACAATTTATTTACAAGTCTTTGGAAGGTCACCCCGCCATTTTTTAATCCGAAGGGCATGACCTTGTAACAGTACAAGCCGAGCTCAGTTATGAAGGCAGTTTTTTCTTCATCGGCTGGGTCCATCCTGATCTGATTGTAGCCTGAGTAGGCATCTAGAAAGCTCAGCAACTCATGCCCCGAGGTCGCATCCACTAAGCGGTCAATCCTGGGGAGTGGGAAACCGTCCTTTGGGCAAGCTCGGTTCAAGTCGGCGTAGTCGACGCACATGCGCCATTTACCATTAGCCTTTTTTACCAAAATGGGGTTGGCCACCCAACTCGGGTAATGGACTTCCCTGATAAAATTGGCTGCAAGGAGCCTCCCGACCTCCTCGTCAACTGCCCTCCACCGCTCTGGGGATAGGTTGCATTTCTTCTGTCTAACGGGCCTGACTACAGAA
The DNA here is from genome assembly GCF_000365185.1 of Nelumbo nucifera. The sequence goes on along the minus strand of NW_010729080.1, from coordinate 7,826,305 downwards.
TCAGTATGAAGCTTATGAGTTATGATGCTGGGGTCTATGCCGGGCATTTCCGCCGCGGACCAAGAAAAAACATCTAAATTCTTAAGTAAAAAGCGTACCAGTTCGGATCGCAAGGGCTCCTCGATGGAAGCACCGATCTCAAGTGTTCGGGTAGGGTCCTCTGCCAAGGTTGGGATAGAGACGGTCTCCTCCGTAGGCGCAACTCGCTCCTCGCTCTGCTCCGTAGGTCGCTCCAGCTCGAGGTTGTTGGCCACCTTGGCTTTTCCCTTGAGGGCTGCGACGTAGCATTTACGAGACTCAAGCTGGTCGCCTCGCGCTACCCCGATGCCAAAGCCCGTGGGGAACTTCATGGCCAAGTAGTAGGTGGACACCACAACCCGTAAAGCATGGGTAATCGGCCGACCTACTATGGCATTATATGGGGAGGGAGTCGCGACTACCAAGAAGTCGTGGTTGAGCCTCACAATGCTGGGCCAGGTGCCGACTTTCACAGGTACTGTCACACTTCCTAGGGGCCGAACTTCCTCTCTGTTGAAGCCCACCAGGGGAGTGTTCGCAGGCTTTAAGTCGCTCTCCTGAAGCTGAAGTTTGTCATAGGCCGCTTTGATGAGGATGTCCACCGAGCTGCCCGAATCGATGAGGACTCGCATGACTTCGAAGTCATTGATCTTCACTTTTATGACGAGCGCGTCATCATGGGAGTAATGGACCTCGCGTGCATCGTCCTCTGTGAAGAAGATGGGATCTTCTGTCTTTGGCCTCTTCGGAGGGTTCTACCCTTCCATGCCGGTCTCGTGAGCTGACACGCGAGCTGCTGCTGAGGTGCAGCCCGCCACGATCAAGCCTCCAACTATAACATGGACAATTCCCCGAACCGGTCTCTCCTCGGGGGGCTGCTTTTGCGGTGGTTCCGCTTGCCTGCTGGACTCGGGAGCGTCTCTACTTTACTTCCCTTGTCGACCTGCCTTATTATTATGATTTTATTATTATTATTATTATTTTGTATGAAATTTCGTAAATATCCGCGACGGATGAGCTCTTCTATCTCATCGCGGAGGCTTTTACAACTCTCGGTACTATGACTGTGATCTTTATGAAAACTACAATACAAATTTTTATTCCTGGTGCTAGGGTCGGCCTTCAGCCGAGGTGGCCACTTCACGTACGGAGCATCCTTGATCGCCATGAGGATCTCAGCCCATTTTCTGTTGAGGGGCGTGTAGTCCCTTTCTGCTGCTGGGGCTCGGGAGGGCTGAACTGGCCTCGCCCCCCGAGCTATGTCCTTCTTCTTTCTGCTATCGCCCTGAGATGGGGGTTCAGGCTCCCTCTTTCTTTTTTCTGGGGCCTGTTCGCCCTTCTGGTTGATCTCCTCCTCAGTCCTAATAAACCGATCCGCGAGCTTAAGGAACTCGGTTACGGTTTTGGGTTGGTTGACAACTATGTGCCACTTGAACTCCTTATGGGTGATACCTCGCTTGGCTGTTGTGAGGCGAACTGCGGGATCCAGGTCGGGTATCTGCAAGCAAGCGTCACTGAACCGCTTGATATATCTCTGGATGGACTCCCCTTCCTTTTGCACTATGTCGAGGAGGCTCTCCTTAGTTCGCGGGCATCTCTTGCTGGTGACGAAGTGGGAGGTGAAACCTGCACGAACTGCGCCCAACTTCTTACCGAGCCAGGTGCGAGGTTTTGGTACCAGGTGCGGGCCACTCCTTTGAAAGTAGTGGAAAAGGCCACACACATGCAAGACTCGCTGGCCCGTCCCAGGTGCATCTGGGACTGGAAGGCGTCCACATGATCATTTGGATCGAAAGACCCATCATACTTGTCTAGAGGAGGGAGCTTGAAATCCTTTGGCATGGGGACAACAAGGAGTTCTAGAGATAACGGGGAAGAAACCGAGAGGAGGGGGGTAGCTTTCACTTCAACCGAGCATACCTCCTCCTTTACTTTGAGCTCGGGAGAGGCTCTGGAAGCAGTTCGGCGAGCTCACCGGTGCCTTCGCTACTGCTTTGTTGGTTCGGCGTTGGTGCTCGACGCCTTGGTGTTGCCGAGCTTGAAAGGCTCGGACTACTGGTGACGACTCTGGACCGAAGGGCCCTGTCTGTAGCCCGCTGCCAGGACTTCGAACGGGTTGTCTGCTAACGGGAGCTCGAACTGCGAAGGTTGTGGTGACACAGGCTTTGTTGGGTGAGAGGCCCCTGACTCGCCCACAGGCTGCGAGGCGGGTGCCAAGGGGGCAGCCAGCCTCTCTTTCTTGCTTATGGGAAGAGGCGTGGCTCTTGGCCGGATCTTGGACCTAGGAGGCTTCTTCCCGACGAGGCCACTCACTCCGACGGGTTGGCTTGGCCTGTTTCGTGGGTGGGTGCCGAGGTGGAAGACATCTGGGCCTGAGGAAGAGAGGGAAACTACTGCTGGTACTGGTACTGGGAAACCTGATGTAGCACTTGCTGTTGGTAGAGTTGAAACTATTGCATTTGAGCCTGCATGGCCCGCATGCATTGCACTAAGTCCTCCAGTTGGTTCGGGTTGGCCGTTGGGGGCACAACCGAGGGTTCAGCAGAGGTTGCTCCTACTGTAGAAGGGAGCGGAGCAATGGCGGGTGCCACTGTAAGAGGCACATTCAAACTGGGGACTCCGTCCATGGTGAGGGGGACGGTAAACTATCCAATGCAGACAGGCTGCTGAGGTGCTGGAGCGAGCTGGTTTCCCTAGCTCGCGAGCTAAAATAATCTTGGAGTATTCCCTTCTTAGTAGCTCGGGGGATCTGGAGTTCGCGTCGTAGCGAGCTCCCCCTATAGAGAGCTATGACGTAGTGAGCTGTTCTACAGGCTTGTTACTTGGTCGTGGTCAAGCCAGGCTGCTGAGCTGTTGCTCGTGCTGAGTCAGGTCCACGTGTCATCATCTCAGTAGGTCGGGTCAAATCATCCTCCATCAGTTAGTATTTTTCCAGTTTGGTATGCTGGATGTACTCTATTCATTTTCTTCTATATTATAATCCTTGCCTACTTTATTTTGTGGAACCTGTGAAAGTATGGCTTTTGCATGCTGTTTGAACTATGTTGAGAGTGTGTCTTCAATGATTCTCCCTCCGTTTTAAATATAGTAGTTGAAGTCTTTGTACATAACTGTTGTGTATGCTAACATATCTGGTATCCATACTCACTGCTTTCAGATGACTGTGGAATCTGTGAAAGAGAAGTTATGGCCAAAAAAAAATGTGGTACTTCTATTGATTCAATGTGCCTTGAGCTGTTTGATGACACATGAGCTAAATTTGTAAAATCTGGGTCAATTGTGTATGTCGTTCAGTATATTCAACAGTATTTATGGATGTTACAGGAGTTTTGGTACAAGTGGCAACCTTGAGATAGGATAAGATAAGGTGAAGTACAGGGAGAGATAAGTACAGTTAGAGATAAAGATAAAGAGGGAGAGGGATAAGTAATTAGGGTGGAATAACGAGCTGGAGTCTCCAGCTGTGTTAGTTTCACATAGTGATGTACACGTAATACTCCCCCTCAAGTTGGACCTGGAACAAAAATAGATTGGACCAACTTGCAACATAGGCGCTGGAAGGCTTCTTTGCCCAATGCTTTGGTGAAAATGTCAGCTACTTGAGAGGAAGAATTAATGTAGACTGGCTGAAAAAGACCATTTTGAACCTTTTCGCAAACAAAATGACAGTCCAATGCTATATGTTTTGTTCGCTCATGGAAGGTTGGATTATTTGCCATGGAAATAGTAGCCTGATTGTCACAAAAAAATGGTGGTGGATGGGAGGGAGATGCCGAGGTCATGAAGCAAATAATGGAGCCATTGCACTTCACAAGCTGTGTGGGCCAGAGAACGGTATTCCGCTTCTGCTGAAGAACATGATACAAATGACTACTTTTAAATTTCCATGTAATTGGACTAGAACCAAGGAAGATGCAGTACCTAGTGACGGAGCGTCAAGTGGCGGTGCAGCCACCCCAATCACTATCTGTATAAGCCTGAAGAGTCAGCTTGCTTGAGGATGACAATAGAATACCAGTGCCCACTGTTCCTTTGATGTAGCGCAAAATGCGCAGACCAGCACGCCAATGAGCGGTACGTGGAGTACTGAGAAATTGACTAAGGTGATTAACAACAAACCCTAGATCCGGGCGTGTGATAGTGAGATACTGTAAGCGCCCAATGAGTCGCCGAAACGGGCTTGGATCCTGAAGGGGCTATCATCGGTGTCCAACTTGTTTTGTTGTTGGAGAGGAAAATCTGCTACCTTTGCACCCTGGAGACCAGTATCATGAAGTATATCAAGTGCATATTTTCGTTGGCAAAGAAAGATGCCAGTAAACGGACTGGGCCACTTCGATGCCAAGAAAATACTTGAGGGGACCAAGGTCCTTGAGGTGAAACTTTGAATTAAGGAATTGTTTCAGCTAAGATATGTGAGAATCATCATTTCCTTCCAAGATAACATCATCGACATAGACAAGAACAATAGTAAACGAGGATCCATGTTGATAAGTAAATAGAGTGTAATCAGCTTTGGATTGGGAGAAGCCTACCTCAAGGAGGGCAGTAGAGAATTTAGCAAACCAGTTCCTGGAGGCTTGTATTAGCCCGTATAAGGATTTGTTTAATTTGCACACACGTTGCTCCCCCTTACGTGCAAAACCAGGTGGAAGATGCATATAGACGTCTTCATCTAAATCTCCATGTAGGAAAGCATTGTGCACATCAAGTTGGAAGGCATGCCAATTCTTAATGGCTGCCGCTGCAAGTAGGCAACGTACTGTACCCATTTTTGTTGCAACAAGTGCAAAAGTTTTAGTGTAATCTATACCTTCAGCTTGGGTAAAACATTTGGCTACCAAGCGGGCCTTGTTGCGCTCGATAGAACCATCAACCTTAAATTTTATCTTGTATACCCACTTGCACCCAATAGCATGTTTGTCGGGAGGTAAGTTAGTGATTGTCCAAGTATTATTGGTCTCAAGAGCCTTCATTTCACAAGCCATGGCATCACGCCAATGTGGATCCTTGATAGCCTCGGAGAAGCATGTAGGCTCAAGGTGGGTATCAACTGAGGAAAGGAAGGCCATGTGTTTTGGGTGAACACGGGAGTAAGACAAATAATGAGAAATGGGATATGGTGTACCTGGTGTGTGTGATGGTGATGGACTAGAGTTTTGCTGAGTGTGGCAGCAGTAGTCATCAAGGTAGCATGGTACCTAGTGGTCTCTAGAGGAGCGGCGCACAGGTGGGTCAGGAGGGTCAAGAACAATAGTAGTGGGTTCAGATGAGGTCTGAAGTGGTTCAGGAACTGATGGGGAATTTAAAGTGCTAGTACGAAGTAAACTCTCATTACCATCAGAAGCTTGTTTAGGGACAGGTAAGGGAAGGGTTGGTGGGGCGCTTGCAGTCGGTAACGAGGAGTCTTGTGCAAAGGGTAAAATATGTTCATGGAAGACCACATCACGACTAGTAAAAACATTATGGGTGTCAAGGTCAAGGAGTTTGTAGGCCTTTTGACCATGTGGGTAGCCTATGAGGATGTAGCGACACGTTCGTGGGCCAAATTTGTCATGGGACAAATGGCCAATGGAAGCATAACAGAGGCAACCAATGACCCGAAGATGGTCAATGCGGGGTGGGTTCTCATGGAGTAGCTCATATGGAGTTCGCCAATTTATTAGTGGCGTGGGTGTGTAATTAATTAAGAGGGCTGAAGTGAGAACATAGTCCCCCCAAAATTGAAGGGGAAGTTTGGCTTGGAAACGAAGAGCCCGAACTACGGTGAGGAGGTGGCGATGCTTTCGTTCAACCACTCCATTTTGTTGTAGTGTGGCAACACAGCTATGATGGTGAATGATACCATGGTAATTCAAAAAATCCAACATGGGCTGAGAAAAGAACTGAAGTCCATTATCACTACGAAGGGACTTGATGGTTGTGTGAAATTGGTTGGCAACAAGGGCAGAAAAAAAATGGAAGAGGGAAAGGGTTTCAGATTTGAAGCGCATTAAGAAAACCCATGTGCAACGGGTGTAGTCATCCACAATAGAAAAAAAAAATAATGAGCACCTGAAAGAGAGGGAACAGAATAAGGTCCCCATTTGTCACAATGAATAAGTCCGAATGGTGCATGAGTGAAAATCGTAGTTGCATTAAATGGTAAGCGAGTTTGGTTTGCAAGAGGGCAAAAATCACAATGAGAATGCGAATTCATACTAGGTAGAGAAAGAAATAGTTGAAAAAACTTATTTAAACGAGCCACAGAAGAGTGACCTAGGCGTTGATGCCAAATTTTGGGGTCATGATGTTTGGTGAACATGGAGGCAAGTGGGTTATGTTGGTTGGAGCTAGGCTGATCACAGTCAAGGTAGTAGAGGCCGCCACGTTCACTTCCCCGTCCAATCACCGTCTTGGTTGTGAGATCCTGAAAAGGCAATAGTTAGGATAGAAAGTGACTGAACAATTGAGAGCACATGTGAGTTTACTGATTGATAATAAATTAAATTTAAAGTTGGGCAAGTGAAGAACAGTATCAAGATGCATGTGCTCATTAAGGGAAGTAGAACCAATGGAGGTTGCTTTGGAAATAATACCATCAGGTAGAGTGATGGGTGCAAGGGTTGTTGTAGGGGTGTGTGTGTTCTTGAGAATTTCCTGGGTAGAAGCCATGTGATCGGTGGCTCCAGTGTCAATGACCCAGCTGGTATTAGACCAGGCTTGTGAGAGAAGGCAAGAAGTACCTGCGAAGTTTGCTATGGAGGGACCAGACTTAACCTCATTAAGAAGCTTGATGAGCTTATCGTACTGTTCGAGAGTTAACTAAGGAACAGAGGCATTGTTGGAGGTTCCTGATAAATCTATTGTGCTTTACTGTCGTGGCTTGTTGTTATTTCCACGACGATTCCCTTTCAGGTGAGGGGGATATCATTTAATTTATAACATACCTCTCAGGTGCAGTGGATGTTTTCTCATCAGGTGCCTTTGCAATCAAATCACTTCCTTCAATGATGCTGGATTGAGAGTATACAAGTCTATGTGCTTCATCTTGCAGAACTAATGAACAAGCCTTACTAATGGAAGGCAGTGGATCCATCAACAATATTTGGGACCGAACATTGGAGTATGTGTCATTTAGTCCCATATGAAACTGCATAAGTTGGGTTTGTTGAAGATAGGTGGAAAACTCCTTCGAACCCGAACAAGTGCAGGATGGTGGTGGTGCGTGAGTTGTGAGCTCATCCCAATGTCCTTTGAGGGTGTTGTAGTAGACTGCAACAGATTGAGAATGTTGCTGTAGTGTGGCTATAGACCTCTGCAACTGATAAATCCTAGGGCCATTGCGAAGTGAAAAACGTTCATTGAGATCACTCCAAACATCGAGGGCTGATTCTGCATAAAGAATGCTGGGTGCCAAATCTCTATGAATTGCATTTAAGATCCAAGACAGGACCATATTGTTGGCTCTCAGCCAAGATCCAAAATTTGCATAGGTGCTGTCTGGTTTCTCAATGCTCCCATCTACGAAGCCCAATTTGTTCTTGGCTGATAATGCCATTTTCATGGCACGAGACCAAGAAGCATAGTTCTCACCAGTGAGAACATTGGTAACAAGGATCATTCCCGGATTGTCAAAATGATGAAGGTAATATGGGCTTCTAGGGTCATCGGTGGTCATTGACGCATCAGCTAGATTTTGGATTTGTGAAGGGATGCTGGAAGGCATGGATCGAGCCTGGGATAATTGCAGCTTTGATACCATGTAAAATCTAGGTCAATTGTATATTTCGTTCAATATATTCAACAGTATTTAAGGATGTTACAGGAGTTTTGGTACAAGTGGCAACCTTGAGATAGGATAAGATAAGATGAAGTACAAGGAGAAATAAGTAGAGTTAGAGATAAAGATAAAGAGGGAGAGGGATAAGTAATGAGGGTGGAATAACGAGCTGGAGTCTCTAGACCACTTGGATTTTATTCTCCACAGGATGGGTAAGCTTGATGACTTCTCTCCTTTGGAAGTTTGCATAAGAATATAGTTTTGAATAACCTACATATAGAGTTCTACACTTTTCCTGTGTTCAAAACTCATGTGGTCTTCCTCGAGATATGGTTATAGCAGCTACATTCTTCTTCTTTTTTTCTTTTTTTTTTTTTTTCTTTTTTTCTTTTTGAGAGAAAGCAACTGATTATATTATACAAAAGAAATAAGACGAGTACATAAGAAAAATGTACAAATCAAAGGAGCAGGGAACCCTGCAAGATCTATCACAATACACTACATCCAAGTGAGCATGAAATTTATCTAACCCGTCAGCTATAGAATTTAACTCTATAGGGACCCAATAAAAGTTTACATCCATTGAAGACACCGTATCTCTAGCTTCAGACAAGAGATGACCCGACCTCCATGGACCACTATCCTTCACTTCCAACCATTTTATATTGTTTGCTGAGTCTCCTCTTATGGTTAAAATAGAGATGCTCAGGATCTTAGGTAAACGAAGCCCTGTTAGGGCAATATAGCAGCTACGTTCTCATGATGGCCTAACTGGATTGTAGGTTCTAGGAAAGAAGGAATGTACCATAAGTCTTTGATACCTGGATACCTATACAAGGGTGCTATATTGTGTGGGATACTTCAAATTTTAGTATAAATTCCACATCCAAAGCCATGTCCTGCCATGTGCTTGCCATATCTGAACAACATGGCCACGAAGTGATGTGGAAATTGGAAAAGACAACAAAAGGAAATTTCACGGTAATGACTAACGAGTGGATATTAAGACCAGAAGCCTGTTTCCGATTAAGAGCTTGGTTGTCAGATAATCTCTTCTTCTGTTTCATATAGTGAAGTTGGTTGATTTTCATGGGAGATATTATTTTTATTCATTAATCAGATCACCATAGCCCTAGTAACATGAATTTTACCAGTCATCTACTGGGCGTAAACACTAAAGCATTGCAGAGGGATAAAATCCTGGGCTTGCATTTCATAGGAGAGGAATTTGCAAGGAAAATCTTTAAAGAAGTGGAAGAAAAATACAAGAGGCCTGTGACTGAGAATGGTAAAGCTGACATTAAGTTAAAAAAAAAAGGATAAGGATAAAGGCATTCTGAGTTTAGTTGGAGTTGTTGGGGCTGATGATAAAAGAGTTAATGAACATTTACACTTTTCAGTTGGAGTTGCTGGGGCTGATGATGAAAGGATAAGAGGCCTAATGCAGCTAGGCGTTTCAGAAATAAAAAGAACATTCACACTTTTCAGGTTTCTAAATTATTTGCAAGATTAAAAGGAGGGCTTTTGGGGGCAGACCTAGGAAGAAGGTGAAGAAAGCAAAGAAAGGGAATTTGAAGAGTAAAGTTATTCCCAATTTAGAGCCTGAAGGAGCAGAGAGATCAAGCAAAGTTTGAAAGTTTTTACCTGGAGTCCTTTCTTGTTGTTTCTCAATTTTTTGTTGGTTTTCTATTATCTATTCGGGGTGTGGAGTCTAGTGTTGACTCGTTGTGGTTCATTGTTTTTTGAATTGTTAGTTGGAGGGGTGTTTGGAGAGATTCCAACAAATCCAGAGACCCTTTCTGGTGCTGATTCCAATAAGCTTATGCTTTACTAACCCTGTTCTTGTTATTCTCTCCCAATTCTTTATGAATACTATTCGTTTTTTCGTATATCTTTTAAAGGGCTACACAACGGGGGTAGCCCATCCCTCAACCCAGGTGCAAGCGGGATTCGATCCTAAGTCTCCGCTACGACCAACTGGTTGGCACCTTGCTTTATGAATACTACTCCACAGTCATGCGCTTCAGACCAGCCAACTTATTTTAGGCTTGTTCTGTCCTAATTGTAACCCCCATCACCATCACTTTATACCCATTGGAAACATTGTTTAACCTCTGATATCACCACTTGGAACTTTCACTTAAGAAATTATTTTGCTCTCCAAATTTCGGCCCGTAAACCACTACTTTATGTAATTTTATTTGCCTAATTTGATGTACAGATTAATTTCTACCAAGGCTAAACTCAAGCCGTTACAATCTCAACAGCAATCCTGCTGAGCTCTCTTTTACCTTGTAAAAGTATACAGAGTAAATGCATATTAAGCACTGCAGTGGTACTAATAATCACGGAAATAAATAGAACATAAAAATCAAAAGTTGATAGAAACAAAGTACTTTACAGAAGGTAAAATAGATTTTCTAAATCTTTTGTAGTTCATGTCAATGTATAATATTTTTACTTCATTACAATTTCATCATTTCTTGACTTTATTGACTAGAGTTGGTGCTACATTTCCAAGAGTAGTGTTTGATAAAAGTAATATAATTGATATTAACATACACATCATGTCCCTCCGCAGACCCTGCATTGGCGGGAGCCTCATGCACTGGGCTGCCCTTTTTATCATGGAAGCATGCATATACACCATGCATGTAAACAGAGAAGATATGCATTAAAGTTACAGTTTTAGTTTGTACCTTGGTATGCCCAAAATGTGCCTCTAGTGGTTTGACCAATTAAAATTTCCTGAGGCAGCATTATTTTAAGGTAAATTAATAAGGTGGTTAGAAGAGCAGGAAATAAGAGTGTGTGAGGATTTGCATCAGGTTAGCTTTAGTATCCATTGTCTAAAGAACCTTTGCAACATAGCTTGTGGTGTTTCTTCTTACGTTGTTATATCATTTTCATGACTGTCCATGGAATGGATTGGTCCATTCAGTTCTTGTTTGAATTATTATTTAATTTAGAGTTATGTTTACTGATAAAAAATGTTAAGAGTTAAGTTGATCTTTGACTAGGAAATCTCTTAGGTAGGATAATATAGGCTTCAATCTGAGTCATGTGGGCATTGTCTCCTTACATTATTTATGGAAAAGGATACAATCTAATATTTTTTGTGACATGAAATAAGTTATTCATCAGTTTGGGTGATTATTTAGAGTTGAAGGGTATATCCAAGAAGTTAACTTTCACTGTTAACATCAAATCAGATATCCCAAGAAACTTTCAAGGCCTGTGAGATAATCAAGGTTCAAAGTATCAATACACACGATTCAAAGGGGCGATACAGTTGGAGAAAAAACTTCGGAAAATTGGGCCTGTACATATTTAGGAGGGGTGTTAGCATATCTGTGACCCTGAAATCCAATACAATACACCAAATACACCCCATATCATATCTATAATTTGAACCATGGAAACAGTTGAGATCATACAATACAAGTTCACTTCTTCAAACCTTGCTCACCCAAACAAATCAAGACTAGGATGCACACCTACCTCCCTAAGCCCTGATTATTAGGTATTCAGGTGTCAAGAACAGAGAATGGCTCTTTATAAATGGATTCTTTGGCTATGACAAGCTTGATAAAAGAAAATAAATCAATATCTAGAGAAGGGAAGACAAACAAGGGATATGAAAGCAATACACAAAATTTACACATTTAAAATTGTTTTACTTACAAGATGTCCTTATGGGACTCTGATCTAAGAATTCACCAAGCCGTTTGCTAAGATTGTTCTACTTACAAGATGTCCTTATGGAAAAATCTAATTGGTCACTTTTCATATCCTGCCTAGGATAACTTGTTCTAGAATCATCTATAAACACCAGTTTTTCATGGTAAAAATGTTCAAAAGATTGAAAGCTCCACCTTTAATGTATGTATGGCCCATTACAAATAATCCGAAAAAAGAGACTACTCCCCTATTTCAATTGCAGTAGAATCACATACAGGGTTAACATAGATTCCTTGAAAGGTACCACTATATTCAAATATTTGAAAACAGAGTTTTTGTTTTGTTCGAAACTCTTGTATCTTTTGATACCCAAGTCTAATGAGAAATCATTAAGGTTGTGTTTGGTTTGAAGGAAAAAATAGGAAAAGGAAGGGAAAGATAGGGAAACTTTTACAAATCTTGTACATGTTTTCCTACCGTTTCCTTCAAACCAAACATAACCTAAGCTCACCTCATTAATGACGGGAGGAACTCATAAAAGAAAAAAATTATCTATCTCTCTGCCCAAATGCTCAGAGTGACATAAAAATATGTAAAGAACTTTATTATGTTATTTAGAATTAGCAAGCCCCTCCCTTCTGGAATAAAAGATCTAGTACGTTGTTGAGTATATGTACTTAACAACATCAACATGGTTGAGACTTCAGGATATGATACAACCAAAAGGTATGGGAAGTGTATGCTTGGAGGTGTGAGGCGTCCCAAAACACTCGGAGGCGTATGCCAGAGGTGCTTGACACCTCTGAGGCTTACACTTCATACGCTTTTTTCATGAGGCGTGCTAGAGGCATACAGCTCATGCGCCTCATGCACACATTATGTAAAAAGATAGAAAAAAAACAAAGAAAGAAAAAGGAAAAAAAAAGGAGAGGAAAGGAAAAGAAAAGAAAGGAAAGGAAAAGAAAAAGAAAGAAAATAAAAAGAAAGCGAAAAAAAGAAAAAGGGAAAGAAAATGGGCGGGGGGCTAAGCCCCTGGACAATGGTTCGTGGGCTAACTATTAAAATGATGAATACTGCCTTTGTCTTCTTTGAATCATTGATAAATTGAGAAAACCACGACTATACTAGTCTTTCTTGAATCTTGGCAACAAATGCTGTAGATGCAAAGATTACCCAGACAATTTACGTTTTAGTGTTTTACAAGATATACTTACCATTAAGACTTTAACAACGTTAAAAGATGTGATTCACATTTTTAGCTGCATACTGATGCACCATAGATTTTTCCTTAAGGCTCAGTTTGGAAAGAGTACAAATGTAAATGTATACAAAATAATACAAAATACAAGGTTTTGCACTCTACAAGTTTATATTTATACTCTTTCCAAATTAAGAACATATTTGTATTTGTGCTTCTTCCAAACTTAGCCTAAAGTAACTATAAATGTGTTGTTGGAAATAACGTAAATGTTATATACAACTTCAAAGCTTCAGGGAAAGGAAAAACCAAATCACTTAGAAATTGGTTTTTTTGGGTGTGGGCGATGATGAGGGGTGATTTGGCCCTCCGCTGACTTGGCGACATGTGGCATCCGCCTTTGCCGCTTAACAATTTAACATCACACGGATAGACACATATCCCACCAAGTCAAGGAGATGCACCCCGAAATCAGTTCAGGTCACCTCATACACAGCTCGGGCACATCGGCAGGGTTTCTAGCAGTACTTCGTCTAGTGCCGACCTGTGGTACCTCGTCAGTACCGGTCGAAGTGACCTCGGCGTGAAGAGCAACCTCCCTCAAGGACTTGTCAGCCTGACTGAGGTCCAAGTGGCTACTTACGAGACGTGCTCGCCAACCTCGTATGTGTGTGCATCCCGTCATTCCCGGGTCTTTCAGATGTCAACTCCCAAACCGAATGTTCTGGAGGAAGGCACAAAAGCCTAGTCTACGTGCGCAACTACCTCCATGGACTTCAGACTGGCCAACCACGTCTTCCCGAAGATCTTGGATGTTGTGCGTGAAGCTCACGTTAGCCAACGCCTATATAAAGGTCTCACTTCCAATCTTAGAAGATATGTGCAATTTAGCTCCTACAATTCTCTAGCTCTTTCGCTCTTTCGCTCTCTCCAAAATCTCCAGTTTCGCTGAATTAAGCATCGGAGTGTCCACCCCGGATAAAGCAGCTCAGACACTTTGATACTGTCTCTTTGCAGGTCGACCTGGTGAACTAGCTAGCCAAGCATTTGAGCTGCCATCCAACAAGGAGCTACCAGATCGTGCTACATCAATTGGCGCCGCCTGTGGGAACCGCTACTTAAAAGCCAGGTTCTCACTCTCATTTTAAATTCTCACCTAGTAGTAATCAGCTCGGATGAGCCTCATCAACTCTGTTCGCGTGGTCGCCTCTACAAGTCGTGCCTTCTGTAGCTCCCATGGGAGTCGGCAGCCAACAGACTATGGAGTCGCCCTCGTGGGTCGAGCCCTTCAAGGCTCCTGTGCCAGTTGGCGACCTATAGTTAGTAGAGTCGCCCCTGCAAGTTGAGCTCCTTGTGACTATTGTAGGAGTAGACGACCAATGATTTTGAGGACTAACGTAGTGTAGTCGTGGCACCGACCTACCGTCTAATGCCGATAACAACACACGTATCAACGATGCCATAACAAGGGGGGCAGAATCCGAACGACTTGCCCGTATTGGTTCCAGTGGTCTCACCCGGACAAAATCTCCCAACCCTGACTATGAGGCTGCCCCCCGCGGGTCGAACCCTCTATGCTTCCTGTGAGAGTTGATGGCCAACAGACTATGAGGTCGCCCCACAGGTTGAGCCCTCCATGGTTCCCGTGGGAGAGGACGGCCAACAGATTGTAAAATCGCCCCTGTAGGTCCCTTCATGGCTCCCCTGGGAGTTGACGGCCATAAGTTTCTGGAGCTGGCACTGTACATCCACAATATCAACATGCACCCAGCAACTGGCTAAATGATCAACATGATAACAGGCAGGTCGGTAGTAGTAGGCTACAATATCTCAACCAGCCACAACTCCCACTTGACGACCGCTCGATTTGGCGACCTGGTCAAGTTGACTTATGCTATGAGCACATCATCTAAAAATGAAAGGGAAGCCAGAATGCTTTTTAGCACAAAGGCCCCTTAAGCCAATGACTTCCTCAAGTTGGCATGAGTGAATGAATTCGGCAACATTGACTTAGTTGAATTTATAACAGACCAACTCGCTTTTAGCACCTCGGCAAGCCTATTCACTCTTAGCACCTCAGCCTAAAATACACCCTTAATCACCTCGACAAACATTTTGACTTAGCTGAAATTTTAATAGGCCAATTCGCTTTATCTGCTCGACCTACTACTTCAAGCACATCAGAAACTTGGCCAAATTCTCAAATTCTCTCTTAACACCTCGGTGTACACGCACCTTGCACCTCGACTAAAAATCCATAGATGACCTACCCGCACTTATCACACTTTGACTTGACCGACATCTAGAGTAGGTCACCTCGGGCCTCATCTTCAAACAAGCTACACCCTTTGCCGAACTAGCCTCGGCTCAAGTGTGGGGTGTAACTGATGAGGAGAGATTTGGCCCTCTACTGACCTAGCGACACATGGCATCCACCTTTGCCGCTTGACACTTCAGCGCCACATGGACATATGCGTATCTCGCCAAGTCAAGGAGATCACCCCGGAATTAGTCCAGGGCACCTCATACACAACTCGAGCACCTTGATAGGGCGACTAGAAGCGCCTCATCCAATGCCGACTTGTAGTACCTCGTTGTTACCAGTCCAAGGGACCTCGGCGCGATGAGCGAGACCTTCCTCGAGGACTTGTCGACCTAACTAAGGTCTAGGTAGCAACTTGCGAGACGTGCTTGTCAACCTCCTCTATGTGTGCATCCCATCATTCCAGGGTCTCCCGGAAGTCAACTCCCACAACAAATATTCCGGAGGAAGGCACAAAAGCCTAGTCTACATGCGCAATTACCTCTGAGGACTTCAAATCGGCCAGTCACGTCTTCCCGGAGATCTCGGACATTGTGCGTGAAACTCACGCTAGCAACTCCTATATAAAGGTCTCACTTCCAACCTCAGAAGTTATGTGCAATTTAGCTTTCGCAACTCTCTAGGTCTTTCGCTTTTTATCAATCTCCAAAATCTCTAGTTCGCTACCTTAAGCATCGGAGTGTCCACCTTGGGTAAAGTAGCTTGGGCACTCTGACACTGTCTCTTTGTAGGTCGACCCAACAAACTAGTGAACTCGGCATCCAAGCTGCCATCCAACAGGGAGCTACCAGATTGCTCTACATCAGGCGACATGTCACACCATGTATCAACCATGAATCTCATGTCCCTGTACCCAAGAGTCATAGATAATATGATGCCCTTTATAACTATTTTGTTTTAGTAGATCTGCATTTAGACTCCTTTTGTATCGAGGTGAGAGGGGAAGAAAATTTTCACTCTCAAGTATTTCATCCACCTTTTTGCTCTTTTTAGAACAGTCTTGATGAAAATTCCATTGCTCTTTGGTTAGTTATTTGTTTTCATCCATTTCTACGTGATCATTTAGAAACTTGAAAATGTTTAGCATATATCAGCTGGCAGTTAATTTTGTACCTTCGTCACTTTGTTTAATTCCAACAAGTTCATTTATAGCTTTCGAAATCAGCTTTATGAAGCAACAGCCTTTGCAATAAATTGTATCCCCAAAGCTTTTGACAGAACATGGATTTTGATGGAGCATAATGGCAGGATTAATTAAGGCTGAGATCAATAGTGGAATTTGAGGAACTACAATGGAAATGATGAGCCAAATTTCTGCTGTTGTAATGAGCTTTTTAAAACAAAAAAAAAAATGATTTGTGGAATTTATGGGATAAGAGATCTTCATGGAGCCCCCCCCCCCCCGAAAAAAAACTATTTTTCCATTTTAAAACTGTTATTCCCCTCCTAAATGTGAATGTAATTTATTGTGTATGAATTTTCTGCTTCTCTTTTAGGCTGCATTTTGATTCGTGGAACTTGGGCATTGAAAGTGGCACTAGAGACCCAATACTAGAAATGAGATTTTGATTCTCATTGACCGAGATATATATGTAACTTCTTTTTTCAGGTTCATGTAGGGTTTATGGAAGATTCATTTTTCCTAGATATCACTTATCTTGGGTAAGTGGTATCCATCTCCCATCTCTCTGGTGAATAAATAGCTTTTCTACATGATGAAAATTTTCAATGGCCTAAAATTACTCCTTTTAATAATGATTTTTACGGTTAAAACGGCCATTGTCTTACTTACCTGAAAAATTAAAAAATTGAATAAATGCATTTGTCCAAATAATTGGCTTCATAAAAAACAAACGAGACCTTAAAAAAGAATTTAAAATCCTTCAGAGGGAAATCATTAGTTGTTTAGAAATGCTTCTCTTTGGGCAAAATTTGAAATCTGCAGAATCCATTTCCACTTAGCTTGATACAAAAACTACTACGGCAACATTTTAGATTAATGGTATTTGCATATCCAGTTGCCCTTATTTAATCAGAGACATGTTTCAATGTAAGGGAATCATAGCCCTAAAGTATGAGATAGACATTATTAGTGAATATATGGACCACGGCCACTAGATGGAATACGGACTCAGTACTTTTACTACTGAGGTATTGAGTTCTGGGTATATTTAATCCTTGTGGACAATTCAATTTGCATAATCAATTAGAATATGAATCAAGGTGGCATCAAAGTCTAAGACTCAGTCGGTAGGGAAAGAATGGAAGAAGGAAGGAAAATGGATCACTTTCAGCCCATCTGAGAGATAGGACATAAACCACAAATTTAGCATAAAGTACGGGCCAGCCCAAATAATTGATTTGTAGGCGGTAGGCCCACTATATTGAGTACAAATGCATTGATAAATGATAATAGTACTTACTTTTAAAATATTTTCGGAGAGGTACGAATTTGACATGAATTCACGGTCAGATGCATTCCCCTGTACTTTGGGGCTATAAAATTTTGATCTGGGCTGATCGGTCATTCTCCCTTTTATTTCTTAATCCTCATAACTACTTTTACCTTTTGTAAAAGTAGATTGACGGAAAATATTTATAATCTGTTAAATTTCATAAAAAGCTGTAGTTTGTTTAGAGAGACTGAGAGACAGAGGTTTTTGGTAATTCAGAAACCCATAGCAGAGAGTTGGACGGTTGGAGCGAAGTAGGATTTATGGGCCACGTCCATTTTGCGAAAGTCAAAAGGGTTGCTTTCATTTTGTTAATTATCCTTTTTTATTTAATTTCCAAAAGTGCGTACTCCATTACCACAATTGGGCTTTCAATAATGCTTTAATGAGAGAATAAATCTTGAAAAGAGATTTTTTTTTTTTTTTTTGGGCTTGTTAAGTTACATGGGCCGGGCTGATCCTGATAATTATCAGGTAAAAACGGGAAAATCTATGTAAAAATAATAATCAGCTAAAAGAAACTGAAACTGGTCTTGGGCTAAACGATGGGCCTATTGGATGTTGCTTTATCCTGCAGTTTTACATCACATCATCCTTCTTAATACATGATAACTTTTTGGGCCCTACAGTCCTTTTGGCCCCACCTCGCACCGACAGGATTCTAGTTTTGGTACCAGTGCGGTTGATTGCTTTTTTGACCATGTATGTACACCATAGCAACATACCATCCGATTTGATGCTTGGGATAAAGGGGATGGTCTGGACCCACCACTAACCACTCATCAATCTTCCACGATATAGGTATACTACACGCTAGCTTTCTGCTTTAAATGCGGTTGTTGCCAAAATTACCGGCTTCCTATTCTCGGTCGAACCGATTCTCTTTCTTTTTTAACCGGCACGGCCGAACCGGTCAAGATGGCGTAAAGTGTTATAAGTGTGGAAAGTGGAATCGCTCTCCGACATCGGCTCTCCCAAGTCCCAAGTGAGGTCTGGGCTCTGAGGTCCCAGGAACTCCGACAGCCCATATGTCTCAATGAATCATCGCATGGTCGTCGTGTACGATGTCTCGTAATCAGCCGACGATTAATCCCCGCCATTGATCTTTCATTTAAAGCTTGTCTGATCGCCTTTTCTACACGTGGAAAGTTTGCGAGGACCAGGTATCCTACGTGTCAGACTCCGTATTGCTCTTTACTCAAATCCAGTTGTCATCAGTCATCAGCCGTGTAGAAGACAGAACTGAAACAAACCATTAAAAGCAGGAAAAATATAAAATCACCGTTCCGACTCAGGAAACGCGTGCTTTTGGTAGAATATTGGTCAATCTATAAATTAATCGATGATTCGTTCGGTCATGTCAGGCGAGTTGACTCCGAGTTAAAAGTGTTGATAAAAACTAAAAAGAACTCAGAGAATAAAGACAAAGAGAGGGGTTTCCACAATTACACTTGCATGTTTTTGTATTTCTTTTCTATATATAAAAATCCTGCAAGGCTGCAACCAAAACTTACTAGTTACAGTCACTTTTTCAGTCTCGGAAGATGACGTCGTCGGCTATCTCCATCAACGGCTGTAAAGAATCCGGCGAAAATTTGCGGGCAAAAAGAAAAGGGTCGTGCCGTTTCGACACAGACGAGTCGGAGCCATTGGCAGTCGAGTTGGCATCGTCACCGTATCTGGGCCTAGCTTGTCTGAGCGAGAGGATCAGGTCCGGCGAAACCTCAGAAGCCTGGTACGTCCAAGGGTGACCATCGTAACGGCCCGTCCAGTTCACGTGAGTTAAAGTTGCTGGCACGCACCCACGTGGGTCCTGCATGCTGAGTAAGGTAGGGAAATAGTTTTCCTCGGGGTAACACGTGTCCCACTGTACGCATGACAGCTTGAACTTAGACCAGAGACGCCTGTCCTTCACCACAAGCCTGGCGTGCCGACGTGTCAAGACGAAGAACTGCGATCCTATACGGAAACTTTCGAACGGTACTTCGGGGAGCATCGCGTCCGGTCCACGCGCAGCGTATCGGTCGAAGCTGCCCGGTTCGTCTTTGAGGATCTCGATGAAGCTCTTATCGGATCCTATGAGGGTTCTGTATGTGAAGCCAAAGGAGCGGAGGGGGATGCAGGAGGGGGAGAGGAGAGAGAACATGGCGTTGGAGGGGTCGTCCAGAAGGGCGTGAGCGAGGAGGCGACGAGCCGCGGAGACAAGAGATGGGGTAAACCGTTGGGTGGGTTTGGAGGGGATGGTGCGCCCGGAGAAGACGCCGGAAAATGGTTGGTCGTAGTGAGAAGATGGGTCGGCGTGGATGTAGATGTTGAAGAGCTTCGTTCTATTGTTCTGTTGTTGGGTTTGATTTGGAAGGAAGAAGCGCTCCCATAGTGGAGCGAATGGGAGATCCGAAGTAGTCAGGAACATAAACGCCAATTTCTTTGTTGCTCCAGTGGGTGATGGGTTTCGGTTTACTCGGCCGGCGATGCGGAACAGAGATTCGTCGTCTTCTGGAATAACTGCTGGCGGCGGCTGCGGTCTGCTGACAATTGTGCTTTTGATTTCGCTATTCTTGTTTTGCTCAATGTTGTTTGTGGATGGAACGATATTCCTTACCTGGATTTTGCGAATATAATTGCCGTTGGTGGTGGTGGTGGTGGCGCCGGCGTCATCGCTGCTGCTGTTGCTGCTGCTGCTGGGGCTGGTAACTGTGAAGATGAATGCAAGAGGTAGGCAGAGAAGAATAGCACATAAAAGAGAAAAAGGGTTCGGAGATAGCATCTTTTCTTATGCTTGGCTGGAACCCCTCACTAAGTCACTACCGTCTGCAAACGAGAGAGAGAGAGAGAGAGAGAGAGAGTGAGAGTGAGAGACAAGAGAGGGGGTGGGTATTGGGTAAAGTGGGGTTTGGTGGATAATGAATTACTTTTCCAATCGCGCCTTTTGGTGGGGGCCACTTTAGTGACCTAATTTTATTTCGGCAAACTTGCCATTTTGCAAAGAGAACGGGATCTGCTGCGAACCCAAGTGTACGATTACGGCTGCGTGACCAATCAACAACGAACACGCCATTATTCCGTACACTTGAAGGTAAAATGGATGTATCAGACCCTATAGGGCACTTGCTGGTCATGCATGCGATCATCTGCGTCAATCACTAGAGTAAACAGTGTTTGGTGCGATTACTCCCACTGAATCATGACTCTTGGAGATTTAAGTGACACTTTAATGAGTTTCGGTTCGGCATGCCAACCAATGGGACCCACAATTGAATGGATACCTGATTCCCTGCCACTGTGCATGAATCAGTAGAGGTTCCTATACAAAAGCCTTCCTTTAACTTCTTGAAAATCATAAAAATCTTCTCCATAATTTCATTTTAACAAATACTTCTCTTTTGAGAAAATTAAAAAAAAAAAAACCTTCCTTCCGTTGCATTTCTAGACAAAACATCGTTAGACCATGCGCCATTTTTTTCAAATACCTATTTTAACTTTACATACAAAATTACTAAAGTAACCCTAATTTAGTTCTCTCCATTCACACTACAAAATTAGGATTGAATTCGAATCGGATCAAGCAATATCTAAATTCGAATTCGATTAAAAAATTCGATATCTGAATTTGATTCGATATCCGATGGATATTGAAAATTAATATTCGAATTCGAAGACGATTAAATATTCGAATATTCGATTCGAATTCAACTAATTAATTATTTTAGATAATTAATAAATATATAAAATAAATATTTTATTGATATAAAGTATATAAATATATAATTTAATTATTATATATATAAATTATATAAAATATTTAAAAATTTTATATATTATATATAAGAATTAAATAATTGATCGAATTTGGATATTTATCGAATCGAATTAGGTCATATCTGAATTCGAATCCGATTAATTATTTGGTATGAATAGGATATCCGAATTTGACCGATTAGATATTCAAATTATCCGAATTAAATTCGACTATACCAAATCTGAAATTCAAAATCAGATTTTCAAATACCGTTACACCCCTACACAAAACCTGCTAGTCTTTGTCCTCTCTCCTATGGATTGAATTGAGAGGGATGACGACGAGCTCTCTCTCTCTCTCACCAACTCATCACTCTCTTCTATAGTGAGGAAGGAAAAAACATATTTTTACCTGTGATTCAATGAAAAAAAAAAAAACTATAGAAGAAAAAAATCCCAGTTTTTCTAGTTTTTTTCCATATCTCTATTCCCTATCAACCAACCCAGTTTGAAACGACCGGCAGTCGACCCTTTTTTGCCCAAGTTATAAAACTGTAGATCCTATTGTTGTATTATGTGCTTTATATTTAACAGAAAGCCCCTACAACCACTTCAGTGCAAACTACAAATTAAGTCGAGATTTTTCAAATTTAGAAGTTTGAACTTTGAAGTTTCTCCCATCTCACAGTCACAGTATATCCATTCCTACAACACCATGGGCATTTCCGCTGTTTCTCTCATTTAAATACCTAACTACAAGTCTATAATCAAGATGAATTCGAATTCATTTTCTAATTTTTGACAATTAAATATTAATTTTGGGTTGTTGTGACATGAGCTTACTTGAAAACCAGAAGAGCTGGAAAACTCAGCTATAACTAAACATACTTTCTTGGGTGTTGTTTTCAGTGTCAATCTTCAAACACTACATGCAGATGTAGTGTTATTTCTCCTGGAAATTAAAATTGAACCCCGTTTCATAATTTTCTCTTTGACCCTCAAACAAGTTACCTTAGCTTTTCTGTTTTCATTTTTTGGTTGCTCAACCATATACTTATGTTGTCAATCATAAGAAGAGTCTAATCACTGTTCTAGAGATTAGACTATAATAAACACATAATGGGAAACTGAAAATATATATTACTGTATTTGCTCAACATTGGGTCTCTGTCACGGTCATGATAGGGCATAACTTCTAGAGAGAGAAGGGTTGAATGAGTGATCAAAAGAAGCAAACGATGCCATTAGTTGGGATGCATTCTTAGAAAGAAAGGAGGAGGAGAGAGAAGATAAAAGAGAATTTTCAAACTGAAAAGGGGTTTTGGGCTTGTTGACATCAACCAGATGGAAGTCACTGAGTTTTGGCTTGGTGAAGAAACATTAATGAATGATGAAGCATCCTCTACAACAGCAGGCTCGGCAACAGCCTCTCATCTCTTAGAATTGCTACAATATGCGGTCATTCTAAACACTTTTGCTGAAGTTTACAATTGTAAACACACTTTAGAATTGCTACAACACTACATTGTCTGTCTTGCTATGGGTAGCCAAAGGCGCCTTCTCTCCTCCTCTTTTGCATTATTTCATGCTTTGATTCTATTATTTGTATTTTTTTGAACGACGCAGACGCAGACGCAGATGACTTCTTCACTCCTCTTAAAGATGCCTTTGAGAAGGATTTTCCGTTGCAAAACCACGCAGACACAGGCATATTATGACTTTGAGAGAGAGATCAGCGGAGAGAGAAGAGAGTAAAGGTTGTCACGTTTTAATTGGATGGATATACAAAGGCAGGAATAGAGCTTTGATAATATGTATTGCGAGATAATATAGCACCGTAGGTTGTTGAATGAGCGTTGTGTTTACACTCTGACAATTACAGTCGGGGGCAATTTTGTAACATTAACGACTTTCCGTCTGGTAACCAGATAACGAAAAGGAGGTTTTTGTCAAATTTTCTGAAAGTTCAAAGGAGGTTTTTGTTAAAGTGCAACTAATGGGAAGGTGTTTAGGTTTGTCAAAAATTTGAGGGGAGGTTTTTGTATTTGATGTAAGCACAAAATGAATCAGCACAATTATCCTAATTAGCTGAAGTGTAACACGTGGCAAATTGGAGGACTTTACTGTAGCAATTCCACACCCTACCAACTTTTGTTTTGTTTGCCTTAAAATGAACTCATTTACTGATAGATATTACTTCTACGGCGTTCAATAGGTTTTGATGAAAAGATGAAATATAACGATATTAATATAAAAGAAAATAAATAAAAATAAAAGCCATAACCATTCTGATGGGGAAATCTGGTCAATTGGATTTTGGTTCCCATTGAACAAAAATTCTATGTTTTTTTTTCAGATTAATGTGGGGATTAGGAAAAGTTTATTTTTTTTGATACCGCTTACCCAGGTAAGTGATACCCATATCTTAGGTAGGTAAATAACTTTTCCACATTGGGAGAAAGTTTTCAACACTTGAATCAGATAAAAATGTTCTTTTTAATAATAAATTTTTAAGGTTAAAATGGTCATTTCCTTTTTTTTACATGAGAAATAGAAGAACATAGATAAATATGTAGTAGTCTTGCCCGGTGTAGGCTAGGATGTGGGCAGCTTAATTGTTAGTTCTATTTACATAACAAAAAATTTGTATTTAATTTTTTTTTGCTTGAGAAAATTTGTATTTAAAATGATCATTTCCTTTTTTTACTTTGGAAATAGAACATAGATAAATATGTAGTAGTCTTGCCCAGTGTAGGCTAGGATGTGTGCAGCTTAATTGTTAGTTCTATTTACATAACAAAATTTATAATAACAAAAAATTTGCAGAGTGAAAATTAAAGTTTAGACTGGTACAACCTCTTTGCCAATTCTAAAGGTTTGACATTATGTCTCTGCACCCCACAAGCGGGTGCCCCATAATGTCCCACAGCCCATTCCCACCGTATATTAAAAACATCTCCTGATGATAATATCAGACCCGATGATATCATCATCGGGAAATATTCTCAATGCAAAGCGGGGATGTACTGTGGGACGTTGTGGGGCACTCCCTTGTGAGTCGCAGATGTGAACACCCCCAGGTCCATTAGTTGAGCAGGATCACTATAAACAGTATTTGATCGACATCCTTTTTGAGAAACTTCCTCAATCTAACATATATTCTCGGGAAAGAAAACAAGTGCTATCATGTGCCTTTCCTTTTCTCTTACTTTGAGAGAAGGCAATAGATGTGCCGACTTCCTTTTTAATAAAGGTATTAAGGAAGGAAATTTCTATGTTTATATTCGAGTTCGGATCTGAGTGTGCTGATCTCCCAGTATGTGTATGTTTCAGCCGTGTATCTAAAATATCTTCTCATGAATAAAAGTTTTACAAGTAATGGTCCGCATGTAAATGTCATTGAAACACATAATTTTTAAAACCGGATCGGATCGGATGATTGGACTAGAAAATTCAGGAACTAGTCATTTGATCAGTTTCGTTTTCCCCTAAAATTGTTAGTTTTGATCAATAAACCGTTGAATCGGTTAGTTAACTGTTTAAACCATTCGATTGGTTTTGACTATTTTTCAATTTTTTTTTGTCAAAATGGGCCGATCGTTCAGATCAAACGGTTGGACCATTCGAACCTGTAATCGGACCCCTGATCGATTCGGTTACTGGTTCGATTTTAATAACCATCCTGAAACATGCTATAAAATTGTTATAAGGCACGCTCTGTGAGGAATAGATTCAAACTCTAATAATGAAATTTCAAAAGAGGCAATGTTGTTGCTTAAATATAGAAGAAAACCAAGAAAAACAAAACCAAAGGGGAAGCAATTATAAACAGAGATTCAAAATCCTAGGCGTTAGAAAAATTAAGCAGTAATTTGCACAATGACTTAGTATCCCGAATTAAAGAGATTCACATCACAACTAAAGATAGTGATGATCAATTAGTTTGGGGTCTAAACCCTTCGGGTATCTTCACAGTTAAAAACTTAAAACAGCGTATATATATATACGAACTTGTATGTTCAATTGTTGGATTTTGGGAGAAGGCAGGTTACATTAACCTCCATTTTGTTAGAGTTCACATTAGCACCTTACAGGCACCCCACATGCACATCTCAGCATGTACTGGGAGCATCTTCCGAGATTGGCTTCCATTGGGGCAAGCCTGTGCCCACACTCTTCTAACACCCTTTTGCAACCTTGCATTGAGAATATCTCCCTATAAAATAAAGCACACAACTAGGGAGGTATTCTCAATGCAAGGCAGTAAAGGCTGTTTGAACAGGCTTTGCCTTGACTGAAGCCGAACTCGCATCTTCCGTACTTATCATTGAGAGATGTTCTCAATACACGATTGGGATGTGTTGTGAGGCGCTGTGGGGTGCCAATGTAAACTCCTTTTGTTAATGATTTAGTGGTCTAAAAAAATAAATGAACAACCCTAGCTTTATCCTTGTACTAAAGTTAGTTAACCTTGACCCCCCACCATCACAATTTGCAAGTCTAATAAGAACATTTAATCCAAAAAGTGAAAAATCAGGGCTAAGCTAACCACAACCCAACCCAAGTTATTGGATTTGGTCAAGTTAGAGATGAGTTCAATCTGACCTAACTCAGCCCAATTTGCAGATTTAAACAGAGGTTGCAAAGTGAAAAAAGTTTAAGTCCATGTTTGGGAGTGCTTAAGTTAAAAATAACTTCTTATTAAATAAGTGATTAGAAACAAGTGCCTATTAGAATAAGCACTTATTTGCATTTGACACCCAATTTTTTCAAGAGCTTATGTTTTAAAATAGACACTTATTTAATATTGGGTGTTTGACAGTCTTTTTCTCTAATAAGCACTTAAATAAGTATTTGTGACTATTTTGCCCTTCATTTTCTTTCAAATGTTCAAATTATACCCTTTGAAAGCACTTTTAATAAATTATCTTTATAAAAAAACTTTTATGAAAGTACTTTCATAAAAGTAATTTTGTAAATTTGTAAAGGTGCTTTTATAAGGGTACTTTCTTAAAACTGTTTTTGTAAAAGTACTTTAATAAAAATGCTTTTGTATAAATGCTTTCATAAAAATACTTTAATAGAAGTGCTTTCATAAAAGTGTTTTTGTAAAATTCAATTAGGAATAATTTTACAAGTGGTATTTTAAAATTCAACTAAGAATAATTTTGAAAGAAAAAAAATTGAATCAATGCTTATTATATAAATACTTAAAAAAATCTAAAAATTTAGACTTAAAAAATAGGCCCTTATTTTTAAAATAAACACTTATTTTGAACTTATTATCTAAATACCAATAAATACATAACCCAAATAAGCTCTTATTTTAAATAAATACTCGCAAACATGGCGTAAGTCCTTTTGGACCCTAATTTGTCTCCATAGGGATATTGGCCAGGCAAGCGTGAGACCCAAATTTTGGATGCGCTTGCCCAACTTAAAATATAACGTCTAGAGGGATGGGCCAAATTTTGACCAAAGATCTTAAAAAATTTTGACCAAGAGTATGTGCTGGCAAAGGATAATGATGTGGGCTCACACCTGGGCCTATTTACATCTGACAAATCTGAAGGCCATTCAGACAATTCCTAGGCCATTCAAATATTCCAACCCCAGAACAGTACCACAGTTCTATGATAAGCCCATTTGGAATCCATGTTTTAATTTGCTTTTTGGTTTTTAATTAAATAATAAATATATAATTCTGGACATAATGGATCATATATAGCTGAAATGCTTG
Organism: Nelumbo nucifera; assembly: GCF_000365185.1. The sequence goes on along the minus strand of NW_010729080.1, from coordinate 7,799,392 downwards.
ATAATTAGCAATATCTCGTAAGAAAATGTGAACGTATTCATGACACAAGCTAATAAGGACAACCAATACTTGATTTATTCTAACTTTTTTTTTTATATATATAAAAGATATTGAAGATCAGAGTATGCTCTCTCTCCATAATCATTCAGACGTGTGTTTTTGTCGGTTCATACCCAATCCATTCAAATTCAGGAATCCCCAATCCCCGTGGGAACGGGGATGGGGCCATGGGAGCCCCACTAGGGTACAAAACAGGTACATGTATTCGGGTTCAGCGATGGAATATGTCAAATCTGACACTGCTTTTTGGAATTCATTCCAGACTGATTCAGTCCTTATTAAATTTGTACTCACACTGTCCTCACAATACTTATAGTCTGCATTTGAAACATTTTCTATCTATATCTTTTCGTCTAGGGAGATGCTTTCAATGCAGGGCAGCAAGTGTTGTGAGGACAAATTTTATGAGGATTCCTATAATTCGTACCATGAACCATTTCCTTTTAGTAGCTATCCTTTTCCCTTCTAAGCTCTTTTTCTTTCAGTCTATCGTAATCTAGGAATGGGGAAATGGGTCTTACCCGGTGGATTCTCTTCGAGAGGAAAATCATTTCAAAGCCTAATGAGAAAAATTCATGCTCTCAAGGATTTAAATTCCAATTCTGATTATTGAGATTTGGGTCATGTTTGATTTAACTTTTATTCTTTTTTATTTTTACCTAAGATGAAATTTTAAAATGAACAAGAATGGTCAAAATTGGGCAAATTGAAAAAACATTGCTATGAATCAAATATGTTTTTTCTAAATAACATTTTTTTTTAACTGACAAGTGCCCTATGTTGCTCATTTTCATTTTTCTGATAAACTTTGTGCTGGTGGTCATAAACTGTTTGTCTAGGCCTGCAAAACTGTCAATATAGATGTTTACTGGCATATGGCTGATGGCCAATGTCTATTAATATAAGTTTGCATGGATGGCTGATGGTCAACATAGATGTTTATATACATCTATGGCAATTGTTTTGTAGACCTAGGCTGGCGATATAGTTTCTTTAAAGAATGAAAATGAGTAAGATGGGACGTGATTATTTTTTAATGCCACAGGCTACCTCAATTTTTGTGACATAAGCTGATTTTTCATTTTAAAAAGAATGAGGCCTATAACAAAAATTTACTAACCAAACACATTAATATTATTCATTCTTGCCCATTTTTGGTCATGCTAGTGGTGTCAAAATCCAATAATGCATATTGGCTATCCATGTCATTCAATGATTATGTATGTGTGTACGTATGACTTGTTTTCTTTCATAGTTCATTTGTGATTAAATCTCTAAAATTTACATTTTTAAAAGCTTTTAACACTTTGTTTGGTTTGGAAGAAGATAGGGAAAGAAAAGAAAAGATAAAAATAATGAGTCTGGATCTCCTACCAATAAAACACCTTCCAATACCCTACCAACATGATCAGACACCACACATCTCATACATGGCATGTTCCACTTTTATGATGGTTCTTAGTCTGATAGTGAGATGTGTCATGTTAGATCATGTTGATAGGGTGTTGGAACATGTTTTGTTAGCAGAAGATCCCAATTTTCAAAATAATCAGGCTGTATAACAGTAAGATCAGTTCTATATCTAATACTTTGGGGCCGAGTTTTGGTTGGGGTCTTGCCTAAACCTGACTCAGACAGGACCCATTGACAGCCCTGTTTTGTGAGAATCCTACTTTTTCTAAATATATTTTGAGAACAGGATAAAAAGAACACTTCATGGAACTTTTTTTGGTCCTGGAAATTAAGCTATCCTGGCAAAAACGACAACATTGGGAAACGCCCCTAATGGACATTAGTTTTAGCTTTAGAAAAACAGAACGATCCATATTAAGATAGTCCCCCTTAATTGGGAAATTTCATTGTCATTAGTCATACATTTGAACCCCCCATTAACTTATATCATGGTTTCCATGATTCATAAAAGTTGTCTAAAACAATTCTGAGAGTCATTCCAGTTTATCTCCTTGGCACTAGTTAAAGCTAATGCACATTTTTTTTGGTAAAAAATCATTTAAATTTAAGAAGAGAAAAAGTCTTTAAGGGCTATTTCCTGTAACCACCCAGCAGGGGCGGAGTCAGGAATTTTTTGAAAGGGGCCAAAAACTTATGAATAAGCCATAGAGGAGAACCATTGGGTGAGGAGTTGGACAATTGTTCTTAAAAGGCCTTGTTCTATAAATTATTTATTAATGAGCTAAGGTAAGGGATTTTAATATTAAATTACATATTGGTCTGATATTTAGCTAGAATCTGTGATCCGATTGTCATCATATCATCATCTGACTATATCAAGTGGGTTATAATCCATTGTTAAATTGTTCTGTTTAATACTATATATCCATTGCTAAATTGTTCATACTTAATTCATTTCTTACTACTTCTACCCATATTTTTAATTTTAGATAATTAATCAGGGATGAATTAATATTACTAGTGCTTGATAGATAAGATATGTAGCAAGTTATGGGGTCTCCAAACCTTCAATCTACATATTCAAGATTTAGTCAAAGGAAGGCCACTGTGAAATCAAATAATTTCTTTCACAGGGCATCCAAACAGGCTATATCTTTTGATTAGATATTTCTGATGCAACAATGGACTGGTTGGCTTCTTCTTGTATTTTTTTCTGGCATCCTCTTTTCAACATTGTACCATATCTTAAATTTTTCTGTCTTTTATTTGACTCATTTGTTTTAAATGCATGTCAAGAATGAAATATAATAGAATAATTGATTAAGCATGAGTATCAGCTAAAGATGAATATGTTTTTAATATATTTCCTTCTTAAAAATGCAAAAAGAAAATAGTAATTTTGTAATGTATATGCAAAATATATTAAAATATGCATACACATATCAATACCATCATATTTCATATATTATAAAAGTATACTTACAAACAAAACATTACATATTTGGCCTTATATTTTAATCTCGAATATTTTTATAATCATTTTATTTAATTTGAGGAATAAGTACTAATGAGGGCAGATTTGGCCCTCGGGCACCGGTCTGGCCGGCCTGGCATGACTTGCACGCGGGCTATGGGCGGCCTGTGCGTGACCTGGCGCAGCCTGCGCACGACCTGGCGCGGCCTGCGCGCGACCTGGCG
>NW_010729080.1:7768387-7792385 GCF_000365185.1 Nelumbo nucifera | reverse complement strand
CCAAGCTCTCTATAATCAGAATGCTAACTTAGGCATCGGAGAGTCCCCGCCGGGAAAATACCCCCGGGTCCTCTGATTCAGTTCTCGCAGGTCCCTCGGCTCCTGTCGCCTACAAAGGAGAGGAAATCACCTCATATAGAGGGTAGTCGGGTTGCGCTGAACCAGGGAGCTCGCCACCAGGCAGTTCGCCACCAGGGAGCTCACCACCAGGCAGTTCGCCACCAGGGAGCTCACCACCAAACAGTTCGCCACCAGGGAGATCGCCACTAGGCAGTTCGCCACCAGGGAGTTCGCCACCAGGCAATTCGCCACCAGGAAGCTCGCCACCAGGCAGTTCGCCACCAGACAGCTCACCACCAGGCAATTCGCCACCAGGGAGCTCGCCACCAGGCAGTTCACCACCAGGGAGGTCACCACCAAGCAGTTCTCCACCAGGGAGTTCGCTACCAAGTAGCTCATCACCAAGAAACGTCACCATCGGGTCAAATAACGATGTATTTAGCCAAAAAAATTTATACATCACAAAAAAAAATGATACGTGACCAAAAACGATTACATCAAGTAACATTCTATAGTAAGTTAACATTAGATTTAAATAATCAAATCTTTGTATTTTTAATTTTTCTTGGTTCATTGTTCTTAGATATAATTTATGATTTCAATTTTTTATGGGCAAAGTACATTATATACTAATTTCAGTTTGCCATTCATGAGAGATCCCCTCCTCATGGCTCAATCAATATAATTATGAAGCAGGTTTCCTTTCACACCTAGAGAACAAAAGTTGGGTATGCCTTTTCCTGTATATTTTTTATGGGCAAATTACAAATTACCCAGAAAAGTAATTTAGATGACCCCATAGTCTTTCATGTCATAGATTAGATACACTGTTGCCTATAAAACCTAAAAAATATTAAAAAGATAAGAGATAATGGGAGCACAAATGACATTTATTATTTAAAATTTCTATTCTAATGATGATTTGACCAATATCTGTTCCCTGGTGTGAAGTATAATCAGAAGGCTCAGACTGTTGGAGCCTGGAGGAGTTTGGGTTAGGTAGCAAAGGCTTGGGTTATTCAGGTGTAAGATTCTCTGTTTCTGCAGCCTTCAAGGCTCAAGCACATCTATAATTTACCCCAAAATGAAAACCGAGAAGAATGGTGAATATGCAAGCTTTTCCTTCCCCCACTTGGACGGACGCCTTTTTAATGTTATAACTGCTGCAACACTGTGTAATCTCAAGTGGGTCCCACATTTCAATGTCGGACTTGGAGATGCATGGTGCAAGCCCACCAAGACTGCAATTAAGATAATTTGTGAGGCATTTAAGTAAAAAAATAAAAAAAAACAAGGGAATTTTGCATGCTTAAGCAAATTTTAGAAGAAAAGATAAGAGAAAGGACAATGAAACACTAGTCTGGAGAGGTTGTCTTGTGTCTTGGGCTACAGGACGTGACGTAAAGTTTCAGCTTTGGGGTTCCACAACTTTGTCAGGTGTCATTTTCTAGGACCCACCAACACCATTGAATCTGTCCCACTTTAGGCTTTCCAGTGCTTGTGAAAATATCAATTCATCACAATCAACCATGAACTGGAGCTTTTATTTCAGCCATTCTTTCTCCCCCCCAACAGCTCCAAAGCTTTTGCATTATGGTTCAAACATGTGCACAGTAAAAACAGATTCTTTTGTTCACAGTTAAAAACCAAGTTTCAATAAGGTGGAATTTGGTCAAATTAATCCATTGGGTTCCCAGCATTTGGCTGGTGTAGAACCCAACAAATGAGACACTTGGCAAACCATGAGATGGAAGACATTTGTGTGACCTAAGCTTTTGGCAACAGAAAAAAAAAATGCTTGACCAACTCTCAAACCAGTTTGTGCCATTGAATATGAAGCTGTTGGATTCAAGGGAGAATGTTGCAAAAAAGCTTGACAGCTCTCAAAAACATTTGTGCAATAGGAGTACTGAACTGTTAAAAGATTCCAAGGGAACACTGACGTTGAATATTAAGATGGAAGTAGGATAAAAAGGGTGGCAAAAGAGCTCGACTGTGTGGAGAGGAGAGCGAGCCCATGTGTTGAAATATGGAATGGAATTCCCTGAGCCTGAGACCCTTTAAAAGAAAACAAAGGCCACTGGGGTTTGGTAGGGCGTCCATCCCCATGACCCCATTCCATCCATGCTTATCCAGTACTACTGTGAACTGTGGTTTGTTTGAAGGGATTAGAATCCAATGGCTGAGCTCTTGACTGCAAGCCTCTGAGTGCACGGTGACACCTTTTGCAGACTGATGAGAGATTAAAATCATGATATCTCCACAGGAAACAATTGAGGTTGGGGTTGGTTAGGCGCTACCGACAGTGACAATGTGATCAAACCCCGATCAAAAAAGCCCCAACCCCCCCCTTCCCTCTCCAAATTTATTAATGGTTTTGGTCTCTGGAGACCAGATTTTTAGAGAGGGAGAGGGACTGAGGGAGAGAGGGAGAGAGAATGAGAGAAAGGAGGAGGGGGGGGGAGAAGGGAAAGATGTAATACCCGTTGGGGGGCAGGCATGTGGATGTGTGGGGGACACCACCCACCCGCATTGGTAAGCCCGTTAAATTATTGAGCGAAGGACAGGAAAAAAAAAATAAAGGAGAGAAGGGAAAAGCAAAGACTCGGCAGCATAACCCCTCTCACCCCTCCCCACCCAATCCTTCTCTGTCCCTCGCTCTTGCTGTTTCAAGTCTGGTATTCTGGGTTGCTCAGAATAAAGGGTGCTCTCGCAAGTGGGGATTGCAGAGGGGAAACCCGGCAAGAGCAGAAGCAACAAGAACTGAACAAGTCCTCTGTTTGGAATTTGTTTTCCGCCACGCAACGGAATTAGTCTCGTATTACCTCTTTCCTGCAATTGGATTTCAGTTGTTAGCGACGATGCCAAGGCCAGGCCCTAGGCCGTATGAATGTGTGAGGAGAGCCTGGCACAGCGATAGGCACCAACCCATGAGAGGATCTCTCATTCAAGAGATTTTCAGGTTTGTTTCCTGTCCCGTCTCCCCCACCGCACCTCAAAAATTGAAAACCCCCTTATCCTTGTTGTTGTTGTTTTCTTATGTTCTGCCATATGTTTGATTAGGGTCGTCAATGAGATCCATAACGCTGCAACTAAGAAGAACAAGGAATGGCAGGAGAAACTCCCTATTGTTGTCTTGAGAGCAGAGGAAATCATGTACTCCAAAGCGAATTCTGAGGTTCTTACATTTACTTCACTTAACCTTGGCTGGGTTTCGCTTACGGTTTTTCGATTCTCTAGTTTTCTTTTTCTCGTCTTATAGGTTTTTCTTTACTTAGGCGGAGTACATGGATCTCAAGACGCTTTGGGAGCGGTTGAACGATGCCATTAACACGATTATTCGCAGGGATGAGAGCACTGAAACAGGAGAAGGAAACCTTCTTCAGCCTTGTATTGAAGGTGCACCTCTTTTTTCCTTTACGCCTTCTTCTTCTTGTCCGATCCAACCCACAATTGCGCAGTTGGGTTGTTGTCATTTTTTGCCAGTTTGAAAAGGAGATACATTGTGTAATTCGTTTCTGTTTTGCTTTCCCCCTATTTTTGTTCAGCCGCGCTTCATCTAGGATGCATTCCAAGAAGAGCATCGCGGAGCCAGCGTCACAGTAACCCGAGGTGTTACCTGAACCCCAGCGCGCAAGAACCCACCTCTGTCCCTCCGAGAGTTCCCGACAGCACAACCCATAGAGGTCCCCCTCATTTACTGCCACTCCGGTCCGGAGATCGAACAACCTCCCCGCGGTTCTTTCCGTATTATTCGACTTCGACCTTCACAAGACCGACAACTATGCACTCCCCTCGTTTAGGCTCGGAATGCAGCACTCCTGTCACCCGAGACAACAATCCCGCCACATCAACATCTCGTGAGTTCCGTTTTCCCGCCGGCAGTTTCCGTCCGTCTGGCGGTAACCAATCCTTCAGAGCAGAAACTTACCCCCAATCGAACTTGGGTTGCGTTTATCCATTGTATTATGGCACAGTCATTCAAACTAAGGAGCCCCAGTTGAGCTTCCAAACCCCCCAAGTTTCAAACCGCAATACGGTTGTCGGTCCACCTTGTGTTCCGTCCACTTCCGCTCGGGAGCCTGCTGAGAGGGGTGTCTTGGAGAATTTCTTCCCCTGTGGTGTGCCTGTTAAAACTCCAACCACAACAGTTCAAGCAGACCCACAGAACGTTCCTGAGAGGCCTCCTGAGCCTGAGTGCGACTTATCCTTGCGTTTGGGTCCGCTATCAACTGATGGCATTGCCGCAGAGAACCGCTGGGTTCATGAGGTTGAAGACGTTGGTTCGAGTAGTTCTCAAGAGGGGAGCAAGTTTAGCGATTCGTCCCCACAAAACGAAAAGGAGTTTTGCTTCTTCCCCAGGGACAATGCTGATGATCCTTTGGAATCCTCTTCTAGTAAATGGAGTTCTGAGGGTGAAGGAGGTCTGTATCTAGATGCACCCTTTAAGAAGCTTAAGACCACGGGTAGTAGCTCTGCTGAGGATGGGCAATTTTGCTGGCAACCAAAGCTTCCATCCGACCAATTTTTTGCGAGAATGAAGAAGCCAGGTCTGTAGCTAGGGAATTTGTTTTGTAGTACATACATTTTGAAATCTTGAGGTTGATCCAGGACCCTATTTCTAAGCAGCCTTTTGTGCAACGATTTTGTATGTTCAATTGTTGTTTTGTCATGCTTGATGATGAATTGGTGACTTGAGCAGCAAGCTGCACTGTCTCCACAATGAAAAAGTGTAAATAGAGATTCTGAGTTTGATTAAAAAACTACCAGGCCTTGAAAAAACTAACTACTGTTTGTGTAAGCAGCTTGCCTCTAAACATGCTTCATTCCAAAGTAACGTTTGGATGTTTGAACATGAAGCTTAGATCCATTTTTTGAAACATATTCCCTTGGGAAAAAGACTGACACTAACGCTCCTTAAGAATTCTAAGTGGATGGGAATGACTGATTATTTGTTTATCCATGGGTATTGGTCTACCCAATTCAGAGTTGGTGTGGTAGAAATCTTTGCACGTCAAAATCTGTCGCTGCAATGCTTAATTATTAAGAGGAGAGACAAAGTGGACCTATAGTGTCAAGGACGATCCATCTTACATCACTGATATTAGATTCCTTTGCTCCTTGGCAAGATAACGCAATGTACTTGATCTTTGTTGTCATTGGTAGGATTTCCCACAACCAAATTTGTGGATAAATCTGCAATTTTGGTCTCCATTGTGGCTTTCTTATTTGTGGACTTGCTGTTTGTTCTTCCATTTTGCTCTCTGTGGCGGCCAGGCTACAGTACATGATTCGAAGATATCTAGAGAAAGAACAGGGGAGGTCCTCTTGATGGTTTATGTTAGGGTGCTGATTTACATCAGATCTCAGTTCTGGGTTTTCTTTACTTAAAACTGTTTTATTGCTCTGGCTTTCCAAACATGGCTAAACATTGAATTGGGGGAGCGGATTTAGCTATGTTATGTCATTCCCTAAGCCAACCATTAACTGTGTCTGTGTGGGGATCAAATAGTGGTTGGTAATAAGGGTCTGAGGGGTTGAGAACGCCATATATTGCAACAGTGTTGTTGAGAAGATGGCATTATAGATGTTTTATTGAGTCCTGTACTGTACTCAACCAGTCTGATGCTTATGCTTAAGCTCCTCCAGTATAAAAAAATGTGGTTGGTTGGTTCTTTGAAGTTAGCCGGATGGCTTGGTTTGATTAATTCCAGGGAGAAGCTACTGAATGGTTACAATTCATGCTGCCCACCTATTATATCTATCATATATAATCGAGTCAACAAAAACAGAGGCTCATCTAAAATACTCTGCCTTTGTTCCTCTGTCGTCGAGAAGGTATCACTGGATTTGGCCCCCACAACTCCACAAGGGGGGAGAGAGAGTTTCGTACAATGGATGGTGTCCTTATTGCTGGTCTAAGTTTAATTTGTCCATTTTGGCATAGAATACGATAATAAAATAATTCAAATCAAATTTATTTATCCCCTCGTGTTCAATTTGTTTGTTGAATAAAGTTAGTATCCTCGTGAGTCGTGATTTGGACGTGGAAAATGAAAATCCCAAAATTGGCGAATTGGTCCAGGATTAAGTTAATGCATATTTTATATTAGGAAAAAAGAAATTAATGAGAACCCAACTATTTCTATTTATTGAAAACATGAAATAACAATTCAACATATATCGAGTAACAAACATAAGGCAGAAAATCTGCTTAGTGTAAGAATGCGATTGCGAGGGAGAACAACACAGCAGAGAAGCCGCCAACGGCAAGAGAGGAGGCAGAGCTTGGCGGTGGAGGCGGAGTGGAGGTGGTGGNTGGGGGTGGGGGAGGCGGTCGGGGTGGAAGTATTATTGGTGCTGGTTGAAGAGCCACTAACGGTGATTGCCAGCTTCTGCCCATTTTGACAGTGGCTGCCAATGGTGCAGATGTAGTAGTAGTTGGGTTCATTTCCAAGGGTGATGTTTGCCGGGCCAGTTTGATTTATGGAACCGATGGGTGTCTTGGTGCAGGAATCATAATTAGCCTTTGTTACTCGAGCCACATCGTGTTCGTTGGTGGTGAAGTCGAACTCTGGACAACAGGAAAAATGAATAAATTAGAAAAAAAAAACAGATAAGCTCTGTATATATATTCTGTGTCCAGTGAAGCTCGTTTCTTTGAAAGCCATGACTAAAGAGCTTAATTGAAGAAAAAATGGAAGTGGGGGAGTTGGGATTTTGAAGAAGAATCCTTACCCAGTATGTCACCGGCCTGGAAGGTCTTGTTCGTAGTCCATGTGGTGTAGAAATCAGTGGAGTCGGGAACTTTCCACCCTTTGTCATCACCGACGATGTATGTTGCTGCGGTTGCACCCTGAAGCAGGGCTGCTACAACCACCATGCACATGCAGCCGATGAAACCCATGCGACAAGCCATCGATCTCAGACTCTTGTGTTCACCAGGTCGTCCCTGACTCTTTTCTCTCTGTGAAGTGTGAACTACACAAGGAATTCAACTTTGTTTGAGGTGGTGAAACAGGCTTCAGGCTTGAGTTCTTATAGAGGAGTCTGAAGCTTCCAAGACGTTGGTGAATATCAATGGCTGGTTTGATGCCGCGTGTATTTGGGTCTTAGAGATATTTAGAACGCGGATTCAGTCAAAATCGTTGACTAGAGGTTGTGATTTGTGAAGTCGTCGTCCACTCATCCCCCATGAAATGGTGTACCTAACCTAGCTACCTCCGCCCTCGCCTTCACCGACGGGGAAGGGGAAGAGTGGAGTCGTCGGCCGCCATGCCCAGCCAGCAGATAATGCAAAGACTTTTGAAGATTCAAACAGGCGCGTGGGCGTGGGGTTGGAGAAAGCTACAAACTCTCATCTTTTGAGTTTCGATTTACTGCCCACATCTACCCACACAGTTATATACTTCTTACATAATATTATGCACGGGAGATGTTACTAATTCAAAAAGATAATGTGCTCTTGAAATATTTCATCTTTTCCCCATTTAGTGGTCCACCACGTGCTTGTCGCCATAGGCCAAATATGTCAACGTATAAATAATTAAATATCCTTTCTCTCTCTCTCTCAATCTTCTGATACAAAGACTCTAAAATAATCAAAGATGAGAATGAGATCCGCAAAATGTGCATGGAATAGAGTTAATACCCTTTGTTACGTTGAAAGGATAATTCTATTCTATTCTTAATTTGTTAATGTTAATTGGCTGCCCATGTTTATTTGGAACCATGGTTTTTTAAAACCAGACCGGACCAGATGGTCAGCCGGAAAAACCGGGAATCGGTCATCTCCATTTTCCTCTGTTTTTTTCTCCAAAATCATTGATTTTGGTTAGCAAATCACTGAATTGGCCGGTTAATCATTCAAACTGTTTGAACGATTTTGATCGTTTTTTAAAATTTTAATTTTTTTATTTTTCTTGTCAGAACGGGCCGATCGTTCAGGTCGAACGATCAGACCGTTAGAACTGGTAACCGGACCTTTGACCGATTCAGTTTTAAAAACCATGTTTGGAACTCTTAATTTTCTTGAATTTGATGTCTTATTTTTATTTTTATTTTTTAAATAAAGATCTTCCTAATTCACGGAGAGGATGCTATTTATGGAGGGAGCTTGGAATAAATATCCACATTTGGGGAATTAATAATTTTTGAATTCTGAATGGAGTGGACTGTAAAAAGGCTTTAATTTTATCAATCAAAACGACATCATGAATTTGGATGAATTCTAATGGGTTGGTCAGTGTAATAATTTTAGTAATGGAAACCCATCATCATCTGAACTTTGATCAATCCTCATTGGTTAGAACAAAATCCTTTTGATTGTTAGAGATCCGGACTGGTCTAACAAGAGTTTATTAAGTACACTATTTCCATGAACACCTAAAACGTAGTTCAAAATTATTGGGTCCATCCAAGGTTTAAAATATTGATATGCCCAATATAGTAGTTTTTTTTTTTAATTCGGTTTAGGGGATTCGGTTTAAGGTCCGTCCACCCCCTGAACCGGTGAAAACTCCGATATACCCTCTATAGGGGTATATTGGAAAGCTCCCAATATGATATGTATTGGCCAATATGAGCCGATACATATCGATATTTTGAAACTTGGGTCCATCGTTACACAGTTTTATCATCTCCACCCACTTATAAAAAATGGGCAGTTCAAAAGATGTAAGGCTGGACCTAGGCTATAATCCTTATCATAGGTGCAAAGTGTGGCCCAGCCCATGTTCATCACTGAGAGAGAGAAACCCCAAGGTATAATATAATTATCTCGGCCCTGTTTGAAAGCTATAGGGGGGGGGGGATTTTAGAATTCTAAAGAATTATTTGATCTATATTTTGGTTTAAACTTATTCATAAATAATCCAAACATGTAGATAGTATATATCAAATGGTTTTTACTTTAATGGGGGATTTACTGGAGTTGTAAGCAACCATTCGGTGCAAGCAACAATTCTTAAGTTTATAAAAACGATCTACCCACTTGATAATGTTTTACTCTAATTGGATCTTTCCAAATTGTAAGGAATCATTTGGTTGTTTTTCTTTTCCAGCTGTAGTCATTGAAATATCGAACAATGTTTACAATAATCGGATCTTCTAGACTTATATATAGTTTCTAAGATATAATTTGGCATTTGAAACAAATATGAACCACAGCATGGTTAGTTTTGTTTTTGAAAACAAAAACAAATGCCATGTCAGAAAAACCAGTTTGGATTAGGTAGGCACAACGTTGTAACATGTTCAATAAACACTTGGAAAAATTTTTGACACCTGTTCCTTAAAATACCACTTATTTACCCTTAAAAAAAGATTAAAAACCACTTTTGACAGTTGTCAAAATATTTATCAAGTGCTCATTTAATTTAACATGTTTATTATATTGTTCCTACTAGAGGAGTAAATAATGTAATTTTTCTGATGCATTAGTCGTTTTTGTCTTCAAAAACAAAACTAACCATGAACACCCCCTACTTTTAAAAATTGTTAGAGATGATATTATCATTTTTTTTTTCTAATAGATGCTTGTAAATCTCTAAAAAATAATCTGTGTTTAATATATTGGATGAAACTGAATGTAAACTAGATATGATTATATAAAAGCCATCATCTAATGTTGGTCCCAGCTAGCTATCTGGGGTTTCCGGAGGGGTAGAGTGGATACGATCCTAACCTTTGAGGGATTTGTTAAATTTTGGACGTTTTTTTATATAGAGATATTTTGGTTCAAATTTTGTTGATGTTCCTCCCATTAACGAAATGCAATTTGTGAATTTGATAAACCTATCATTTATCTTGTAAAAAGCCCTAGGAACAATATTCCCAATAAAATTTAAACCAAATTTAATATCTACATATTCTCTTAGACCATGGTTTTCAAAACCAGATCGGACCAGACACTCGGACCGAAAAAACCAGAAACAGATCAGGTGACCGGTTTCGTTTTCCCCAAAAACCAAATTTTCCTCTAAAACCGTTGATTTTGGTCAGTAAACCATTGAACCGGACAATTAGCCGTTCAAACAGTTTTGACCATCTTTTATTTTTTATTTATTTTTAATTTTTGTCAAAACGGTCCGAACATTTGGTTCAAACGGTCGAACCATTTGACCCGATAACCAAACCCTGACCAATTTGGTCTCTGGGTCGGTTTTAAAAACCATATCTTAGACAGCTGATCTCTAAAAAAGAAGCTTGATAACTAAAAAAAGGCCATTAACCAATCTTGATCCGACCTGGTGAGTCCTATGAGGGATATACTGAGTTGTTGCATTTTTATATATGAAGTGGCCGTCCTCAAAATAGAATATGTGATCCATATGATTGTTGATCTTTTTTTTTACCCAAAAATTTATTGCAAGGTCGATGGTGCTCTCGTTATAAGAGCACACATCCTTACACTCTCAACCCAGATTACAAGTATTAAGAAATTAGAAGGTGCCAACCAGTTAGTTAGTAAGGTTTCCTGCTGGTTATAGCAGAGACTTGGCATTGAGTCCCGTATGCACCTGGGTCAGGGGATGGGCTACCCCCCACTGTATAGCCCTTAAAAAAATCAGAAAAAAAAGAAAATACATATATCAATCAATTCGTAAAACAGTTAATATAATCTTCCCTCGATAGATTCTTAGGTGGCATTCGGTAGTGTGTCTATGCCATGGGATGAACATGCAATTTAGTTGGGCATGGATGGGACCAGCCAACACTATCCACTCCCAAACATATTGGCAATGTGTTTCACATTCACAATCGAAACCCTACATTTTACCGTTAACCTTTCCACCATTGAAGCGCTCTGCCACTGTGCTCCGCTGCAAAGGGAGGTCTCCTCCATCGAAGTGCTCCTCCATGCTTTCTTTGCCGCTGGTATGTCATCTTTCCTCTCCGTCGTTTCTTTTTCTTTTTGTTTCTATTGTTGATATTGATTTTGGTGGTGTCACTCCCACTTTTTCCACTTCCGTTTATGATGAGGGCGGATTTGGCCCTCCAGTGAAATTATGACACCTGACACCTCATGCCAACTAAGTGCAGCCTCTTGATAACTAGACAGCTCGAGCTAGCTATAAGTAGTTCGCCACCTTCAGGCAGCTCGCCACTTAGGGGCAGCTTGGCACTTATAGGCAGCTTGACATAGGTAGCTCGCCACTTAGGGGCAACTCGGCACTTACAGGCAGCTCGGCATAGGTAGCTCCCCACTTAGGGGCAATTCAGCATTTACAGACAGTTCGACATAGGTAGCTCGCCACAGGTAGCTCGACACTTACAAGAAGCTAGCCACTTACAAGCAGCTCGCTTCATATTAGGCCACAAAGGCCTGCCTCGGGTAGAAGCACCTCGGCACATTACCGGCAGCTCAGTGAAAAGTAACTCGGCGCGAGATAGCTCGTTGCAGAGCAGCTCGACATATCATAGGAAGATTTCCTACCTGACAACCGTACTTGCCAGATTTGGAGACTGCTCCCCCGACGGCCAGGCGGCATCGTGCCTGCCAGTCCCTGACAAGCATCCCCTGTCTGGCAGGGTCGTACCCTGCAATGGTTACCTGCGCCCAACAGCTCAGCCCTGGCAAGTAACGGCTGCGGCAGAGAATCAGAAGCAGTTACACCAGATCTGTCAGAACACCGCTATATAAGAGCTCCAACCCCTCAAGAGGGGAGGAGGATAAAAAAATGGAGGTAACCCCTGCTCTCTAGCTCTCTCATTTCTCTAATATCATCTTCAAGCTCTCTACTATCAGAGTGCTAACTTAGCCATCGGAGTGGTCCCCCCGGGTAAACAACCCCGGGTCCTCTAATTCAGTTCTCGTAGGTCCCTCAGTTCCTATCGTTTACAAAGATGAGCAGATCATCTCTCGCAGGGAGGATGGGACCTTCAGTTCCCGTCGTCCGCAAAGAGTAGCAGATGATCTCATGCAGAGGGCAGTTGGGTTGCACTACACTAGGAGACTCGCCACCAAGGCAGCGCACCCAGCAACTCATCAAAGTAGGCCACCACCAGGGAGCTCGTCACCAGGGAGCTCACCACCAGGGAGCTTGTCACCAAGTAGCTCACCACCAGGGAGCTCGTCACCAGGTAGCTGACCACCAGGGAGCTCGTCACCAGGTAGCTCACCACCAGGGAGCTCGTCACCAAGTAGCTGACCACCAGGGAGCTCGTCACCAGGTAGCTGACCACCAGGGAGCTCGTCACCAGGTAGCTGACCACCAGGGAGCTCGTCACCAGGTAGCTCACCACCAGGGAGCTCATCACCAGGTAGCTCACCACCAGGGAGCTTGTCACCAAATAGCTCCCCACCAGGGAGCTCGTCACCAAGTAGCTCACCACCAGGGAGCTCGTCACCAAGTAGCTCACCACTAGGGAGTTTGCCACCAAGTGGCTCACCACCAGGGAGCTCCACCATCCTCTTGAGTCACAGGCCACCTGGGAGCAGGTCAAATGACGGAGTACTTAGCCAAAAATTGATACATCACGAAAAAAAAAATTAGTACGTGACCAGAAACGGTTACATCACCTTTTTTTCAATTTGTTTATCATATAAATTATAAAAATTATATATTTATGATCGACTACGTAAATTACTTCATAAATTGTATATGCGATACTTGGAATTAAAAAGCATAGCATGGATTGGTCCACACCACACCTACAGAATGTCATTATGGGTGTGGAATAATCCAATCTAAACAATCTATCCAGAATTCAGAATAGTTGTAAATTGTATTGTGGTATGGACTGATCCCTGTCACTCTGAGTATGGTGCGGACCAGTCCACACCACCCAATTTAATACCCCCTTAATGTCTCGAGGAACATCATCATAACACCAAAGTAATAACCCCTAGAACCTTCACCACACTAAAGGGAGAAAAACAAATTGACAAACAATCGGTGAAAACAAAAATCCTACAAACACTCTAAAATCATACCGTCTTGCTGCACATTAGGAATAAATATTTTCCCATAAACTTAAAATACAAGTATTGAAGATATACCGAAAGTGTGGCTGGATTCCATGTTCTCAAGGTGTTTATACAATTTTTGCCTTCACGGGAAATTATTGTCATTATTTGCAAAGTAAAGCTATTAATTAAATTCTGATCAAACCTCAATATCTGAATTGGTCGGGCATTGATCAAGAGTGCTCCTTTAAACATCAATATCTAACTTATAGATTAATTATTTAATTATATAATTGTACTCTTCTTTTAACAAGAGGAATCAAAGAGGAATTTTGAAACGCATCCTTCTTTAACTGTGAACTTGCATATTTTATGTGAGATAAAGCTAACCTCAAATAAATTGTGAAATAATTAATTGAGTAAATTATAATTATTTTGAGAAAATTATTTAGGGTCCATTTGGTTTGTAGGTGGAATCGGAATTGAAATCCTCCATAATCGAAATTGGAATTGGAATGGTCTATTCCCATATTTTATTTGATTTAGACAAGAATAAGAATGAGAATTGAAATCAACAGGAATGAGATTTTATTCTCAAGAAAAAGCCAGGAAATGACCATTCCCTCAAATTGGAGAATGCCATTCCAGCAGGAATGGAAATAAAATTCTAATTTCATCTAACAAAACAATTGAAATAGGAATAGCCCAATCAGATTCCGATTCCAAATTCTTATTCCTGTAAATCAAACGAGGCCTTAACCTCCCTGTGTTTTCTGTGAAGTATTTCAAACATCCCTTCACATTTTAAATAAATAACGAAATGTACAACTTGAGCTAATTGTCCTGAATTGTGGTTTAAAGTTTTTAAAATTCTATTTTTGGGGTGATTCACTTCGTGGTTCACTTTATCAATCACACCCTATTAGCATGCATAAACATCATGCTCAGGCATCCTAAAGAGTGAGCAACAAGGGCATAGTGGAAATTTCAATATCTCCTTTATAAAATACTTAACCGAAAAAACGAAGTGGGGGTGTGTCTACATAATTGTTTAAAACATTAAGGGGTGTTTTAGTGAAAACCAGTCAAGGTTTAACGTTTAAGTATTTATTAAAAAATACAAGATTTAAGTAATTTTACATTACTATTTGCATTAGTATTTGGTAAACAGATAATTGAAAGGAAGTGGACAGATATAGATTTCTAATACAAAATAAAATGTCATAAAAATGAAAACATGGCGAAGTCAGTATTCTTTCCATACATAAGTGGTAGGGGTGCAAATGGATCGGATCATGATCTGATTCGATCCAAGATCCGATCCTATTTGGTCGAATTCAGATTATATCTGTTTGGATATTTGGATTAGATCAGATCATTTTTTATCCAATTTGAGAAGATCTGATCCGATATATATTATATATTTATAACTATAAATATATATAATACATATATATATATATGTTATTTATTTTTTCATAAATATATTTTTATATTATATTTTTATAAAATTGTTATATTATTTAATTTAAAAAACATATATATATATATATAATGAAAATAATTAAAAATACTTGTATTTTTTATTTTTACTTTATTTAAATTAATATATTTTATTTTATTTTTAATAATTTATTAATTAAAAAAAACAAGTTGGATCGGATCAGATCCAAAAAACTGACTTACCGATAAGATTTGAATTCAAATAGAGTACTATTAGATCCGATCCGATCTGTTTGCATCCCTAATAAGTGGTGTGAGGTCACTGGTTTTTCAAAAATCAGATAAATTGTTTGTTTGGTATCATAGCTATCATGTAAGATGATTTCTGAAAAATCAGCAATGAATTTGTTTGATAGTGATTATCAACACTTTTTTTTTTATGAGAACTTTGTCTTTTATCCACATCGGATGCCACATCATCCAAAAAAATTCAGTACCGGCCTGAAAGGATGAATCATCAAAAATGGTGATTCCTCTTTTACGCCAGATTTTTGTAATTGTTTTCTGATTGCTTTGTCCATTTCTCAAAAATTGACCAACCAAATAGCTGATTTATCAACAATTTTTGAATTGCCAATTTAGCTCTGATCATGTGGAACCAAATTATGAGAAATTGGCATTGATGCCAGACATAACCTAAATATGCATGGCACCTGGTTCTTTCTTAGATCCATATGGAATTAGGTCGAACAAGTCAAGTGCTCAAGGGAATGAAAGACTTAAATAAAGAAACTCAATTCCTTATTAGAAGCATCTCCATCCACAAACAACGGTTGATCATGAAATCTAGTAGGTGAATAAAAATGCCTCAATACCACCGGGTGGAATAAATTTGAGTGTCTATGTTTAACGAATTGGGATTTGCTCCTCACAAAGCTTTATACTAATCTTACAACTATATCCCACCGTATATTAGGAACATCTTCCCATGAATTATAAATACAAATAAGGGAGATGTTTCTGTTGTTCATGATGACATGCTATGAGAACAGTGTGAGGCATGCTCTGTGTGGACCAGATCCGGCTCTCATGTTTAACAACCTAATGGGACAAGTTGACACCTTAGTCCACACAGCTTCTGGTGACTGTCTATCTTTGTGGCGCCTAAGTCTCTAGCACCCCTCCACTCTAACTCCCAAAATTAAAAAAAAAAAAATGTTATTTCTTTCAAAAAAAAAAAAGAAAAAGCTATAATAGACTCAAACCCTCTCACCTTAGTTCTCCTCAAACCCGACCTCCTCCGCTCGCTATCTTATTTTGTTGCTTTTGCGAAGAGGACATACCAAGGTAAAAGTAATCCCATCAGTGTCCTCTCCCTCCATTGTTCTACTTGTGTTGTTTATGTTGTGAATCTCTATAATGTAGGTCGGTTCTACTACATGAATTGTTTTTCTTGTTTCTGGTTCCAAAAATAAATCAAAACCATTTTGTTTGAAAACAAAATATTTCAATAAAAAACACAAGAAACATGTTCTTGATTGTGTATGTATTTTTTGTTTCCAAAATTATAATAAAAAATATATTTTTGAATCTCGTTTCAAAGATATGTTTTCATCTGATTATTCAATATCATGTTTCATAAATCATATAATTTCTATATTAGAGAATTTGTTTTTATTTTAAAAAACAATATTTTGTTGATTCCAAAAACCTATATTGTTTTGTGAAACAAAACCAACTTATTTTTCCTTTTGAAAAGAAAAACAAAGTTAAAAAACATATTTTTGTTTTATTGCTGATGCATCAATTCCAAAGACTAATCAAAACAAAACATTAATATTGTAGAACACCCCAAAAAGACTTAATATAACTTTTCATTACAGTAAGCCAAAAAAGGTTATATAACATGTCCCCAAATGAAAATTCCTGGCTCCTCCGCCACTGTCACCCACTATATGTGGAGATTGCATTTCTTGCGACGTGGCCGCAGGACAGTCCTAACAAATCAGTGTTTAAAAGAAAAAAGAAAAAAGAAAAAAAAAAAAACAAACAAAACAAAACATACTCTGGCGTGGTCACATTTTTCATTGGGGTCGCATGAAGTCCTATATCGCTATATGTGTTTCGAGCAGGAGAAAATTGTAGGGGAGATCTACAATTGGACAATTTAGCTTGGGCCTTGTAATCTCATTAAATGGGCCGTTATATTTTTAATGTGGTGGCTTGGGTCCGATTGGGTTGGGAACCCAATTTGACATTGAGCAGTCCGAGTATAAAACAGCTAGATTTCCTAATCACTTTCTCTTCCCGTGCCCCCCCCCTACCCACAGTACACTGCAGTCGCACATCTCACAACACAACATTGCGATGTATAGCTGCAAATCAAGAAGGGTAGAGTGTGGGTACGTAGAGAGTAGTGGGCAGAAAATCCGATTTGGAATATAAAAGCGTGAGAGGTAATTTAAGGCTATCATTTGATGTGCTCCTAATACGGACCTTACAATCAATCACATGAGAACATCTCCCATGAATACAAGTATGGAAATGTTTCCAATATCCAGCTGAAAGATAGAAAATGTTTCCGATATGCAGCTGAAAGCAGATACATACTGTGGTCCGTGTTTTGTGAGGGCAGATCCGTATTCCATTTTTTTGGGCTACTTTGAGCAATATGAAGTTGCTCTTTGTCTTTGTTGATTCGTCAAAACTCTATCTCCGTTGATGTTGAGACACATCGAGTCAATTTATAAGTTAAATAAATAATTATATGGGAGATCCATGTCGCAGGCTTGACACCACGATATCACTAACCAACTAAATCGTAGATGATTATTAAATTATTATGCTTCTACAAAAATTTAATTATTACAGAAAGAAAGTGAAATCAACTAATAAAAATAGTTATTTGTGTATATAAAAACCCTGCAGATAGAGGCAAGCTAACGGACGGGACGATGTTTTTTTTTCTATAGAATCTAAACTAAGAAACCAATGGCCATGGCGAAGAAGACAGTAGGGAAGTTGGTGAGTACGACAAACGAGGATGATGGACTAGGAGGGGTTGACGATGAGGGAGTGGTGCGTATAGTTGGTCCATTACCGGGTGCTGGAGCTGACGACGGGGAGGGAGTGCAATCATCAGGTGTCTCTGGTGCGGGCGCAGGCGACTTGGGAGTGGCGGGAGTAGAGGGAGGTGGAGAAGAGCTACCGGATGGAGGGGGTGTTGGGGCTGGTGACGGGGAGGGAGTGCAATCATCGGGTGTCTCTGATGTTGGGGCCGGCGATTTGGGAGTGGCTGCTGGAGTAGTGGGAGATGGAGAAATGCTGCCGGATGGAGGAGTGGCGGTACCGGAAGTGTCCGCGACAGTAATAGCTAACTTTTGTCCATTGGCGCAGTGACGGCCGATGGTGCAGATAAAGTAGTGATCGCCTTGAGAGTCTAGAGTGATATTGGCCGGACCGGTTGTGAGAATGGAACCGATCGGACTCTGTGAGGTGCAGGCATCGTATTCTGTCTTGGTCACTTTGGCCACGTCGTGCTCTCCGGTGGGGAAATTGAAAGCTGGAAATTAAGAAAGCTAAATTAGAAAGAAAGAATATTGAAACAGAGTACAGTTCGCGTATATATTGTAATGGAGGGGAGTACAGAGTTTCTTAATATCTTACTTAAAATGTCTCCAACCATGAATTTTATAGATGAAGCCCAGTTTGCGTATGTGGCTGTATCTGATGGAACGGTCCACCCCGTGCTGTTACCCACCACATATGTCGTCTGCGCAGCAGAATACCGTAGCAGAGATGCTACGAGAACGATCAAGAATCCAACCTTACTCATTGAACCCGCCATCTCTCTCAAAATACAAGCAGAGCAGAGTGATCGATGAGGGAGGGAGGTCTCTGGTGTGGATGAGATGCTCGATAACCACGCAGTGCCCACTTATAAAGGCGATGAGAATGAAGGTCTGCTGCTGCCTGCTTCCATGAAGGAGCAGAAATCAACTCCGTTTGGATCGATGATGCAATGCCATTCTCCACAGACTTGGGACCTTGACGTGGTAATAACAAAGAAGCGTAGAGGCAAAGACTCGGCTGACCCAAGTTACCAGAAGTAGCGGAACGTTTCAAATTTCAACGCCGGACCGCGACCGATAAACCGATGTAACGGTTCAAATTTGAGTTCACTTCAGCCCCCATACGCCCCACAACGTCCCACAGCACATCCCAGCCGTGCATTGGGAATATCTCCCGTTGATGCTTTATCATTCCCAATACACGGCTGGGATGTGCTGTGAGACGTTGTGGGGCGCAAAACGACGATTCTTGCTTCTTACCATCTGTTATACAACTACAACATGCCCCACAACTGGGGGTTCGAATCTGACCATGGATCACAAATCAACGATCTGATCTTAGGATTATGGTGATTGGTCAGTCCGTATGAGAACATACGCATAAGTATGCGTGCAGTTAGAGCTCTGGAAGGATCGACGATCCTAAGTAAATAATCAACAGTTCAGGTGTAGGGGTGCAACCGAGCCGTGTCAAGCCGAACTTTGACATTTCTTGGTTCGGCTTGACAGACGTATTATTAGGTTCAAGTTCGATTCAAACTATATTTGTTCGGTTTGAACAGTAAAATATATTTTTATATTCTAATATATATATTAATCAATTCAAGGTCCAAGCCTTCAATACAAACTTTTATCGATCGTACTCAAATAACTAATCAAACTTAACCCAAGGTTTGAATTCGATTAGAATCAAACTCAAATTGGGTCCCTAATTGAATTCAAGCCTAGAATATTAGATTAGAACTCGACTCAGCTCGATTAACTTGTTGACCGGTTCGATTTATTGGTTTTTTTATAAAAAATATATAAATATATAATAAAATACTAGAAATATATATAAAATATTATATTTTAAATAATAAATAATATATTATATATTATAAATATATATTTATATATAATGCATATTTATTCATTTATAATGTATAGAAAATAATATATATATATATATATATAATATAAAAATACTTCAAATATATATAAATATATGTATATTGGTCAGTTCGGTTAACCGCTGGTTTTCTATTTTGGTTAACTGAAACCAAATTAGTACCTTCAAATTTTTAAAATACCGAACCAAAACCAAATCGACCGACTTGGTTAACTGAATTTTCGATTCGGTTTTGATCGGTTTAGTTTTTCAGTATTTCTTGCTCACCCCTACTCACAACACATATCAGGGAACATCTCTCATCCCAATTCACGGTTTTGATGTGGTGCGTAGGTTGTGCTCTGTGCAGAGCCAACACGAATAAAGAGGGTCATAGAGTCATAGGGGGAGTTGAGGAGGTAGATAAGGATGTCAACGGGTTGGGTTCGACATTGGTTTGCCTCAATGCTAACTTGACTATCTAGTGTCCCAACCTGAACCCAACTCGTCTCGTCTCAAAAATACATAATTTCTGAACACGACCCAATCCTATATAGGGTCTAGCCCTATACCAACCCAACCCGATCCAACCATTAGCATTTCAATTGTATTTTTTGATTCTTTTTGAAGACCTAAAATCTATTAATTTAAGTTGTTTTATAGATTGTAAGGTGTCACTTTTTTCTATTGAAAAAAAAATGAAAAAAAATCAAAATCAATATGTAAATAAATCCTAAACTTTAAGGCTATAAAGAATTAGATGAATAAGTTATGAGAATACTTTGTATATATGCAAGTAGACCTGTTCATGGGCCGGGTGGCCCGACGGGCCGGCTTGGCCCGGCCTGGTCCCCGGATGGGCTTGAACAGGTATATAGGCCCGCGGGCTTAACCTCGGGCTAAAAAGCCCGGCCCACAATAAATTCAAGCCGGGCTCGGGATTTGCCAAAATAGCCCGGCCCGAGCCCGAGCCGGCCCGACCTATAAATAAACCTAAAAACCCTAGTTGAATACCCCTCTTTTTTTCACCTCTTTCCCTTCTTTTTCCAACCAAATTTTTCTTCTCGACACCCTCTTTCCCTTATTTATATATATATTTTTAATATAAATAAAATTTGAATTTATATATTTTTTAATGTAAATAAATTCTGATTTATATTGATTATTGAATAAGGAAAATTTCTAATTTTTTTTATTAGGTCGGGCTTTAGGCTTTTTATTAGAGCCGGGCTCGGGCTTGGGCCTAACATATTTCTGTTAATGAAGAGTAAAAGCCCGGCCCGGCCCATGAACAGGTCTATATGCAAGGTATCATGACCCGGTGGGGTGGGTCAGCCAAAACTTGAACCTGATCCTATAGGGTTGGGTCAAGCCAAGTTTACCATTTAACCCGACCCATTGACATCCCTAAAGGTAGATTACTATCGAAATTCCAAACCAGACATGGTTAGTGGATTTGTTTGTTGGCCCACTAAAAAATGCTTCCGAATTGAATTGAGATCTGCTCCTCACATCGACCTAAAAGCAACATTCCACCATGTATTGGGAACATCTCTCTATGAATAATAAATATAAGTAAGGGAGAAGTTCCCAATGTGCGGCAAGACATGATGTGAGGTTCGTGTAAGGAATGCTCTGAAAGTGGGCTAGTCCAAAAATTAGCTACATAGTTGGTTCAGATTGCCTATGTACGGCATATACCAGCACATCCACGGCAAGTTGGAATTCACATTTGCACTCCACAAAGGCGCCCCACAAAGTGCCCTACGGCAATATTTTCTGTACACAGTTGGGATGTGCTATGGGGCACTCGTGGGGCGCAGATATAAATTCGGCAAATTGGACTGTTTCAATGCCCGTCAAACCGGGCTAGTGGAATAATAAGATGTCTCCGTCTTTCCCTTACCATTTATTCCGGCTAGCGTTTGTTTTTGTTTACCTTTCTTTATAACGAAGGTGACAGTGTTGTCACCTAGAGAACCATGTGTTTTTAAGGTCAGTGCAGATTATCCCGGATCCTACACTGCACCTAATGGATGGCCGGTGGTTAACCACTTCATTGCTCCAAATAGAAGAAAATGATAAGGACCCAAGCTGATGTGTTGTATGAATGTTGTTAGGAATGGCAATGGGGTGCGGCTGTGATGGGGAGCCATTCCCTATTCCTCTCCTTACGAAAATTTTTATTCCCGTTCTCATTGAGGACAAGGCTATTTTCATCCTTGTCCTTATAGGGATTTTCATTCCCCTTGATTTTTTATAATGTTTATAATTTTACTTTTTGTTTAAAAATTAAAAATAAAATAATTAAAATCGAGAATGCTCTCCTCATCCCTGTCAACTGGAGGGGATAAGTTACTTAAACAGGATAATTTAAAGTTGAAACTTTGAGCAGAAGAATATCACTTGGAGAAGCTCTAAGACAAGCTAGGCTGAATATGGAGCCCAAATGGGATGGAATCGCCAACACACCGTCTATAAATAGAGCTGAATTTTGCCAAGAATTGTTAAAGCTCGGATTCAGCTCGTTTAACTCAATTCTTCAGGACATAATGGATTAATTAAATATGATTATTTGGGGTGTTTCCATTTTTTTATAAATCAAGAAAACCACCGCTAACTAATATTGTAATTTGCTGTTTAAGAAGAATGGTAATGGCCTAATGGGGCGGCTTCAAATGCAGGGGTCATACTCCCATCCCCACCCCAACTTTTAAGCAACTTCTCCCAACTCCAATCTCCATCGGGATAAAAGTTGATCTCCATTTCCAATCTTTAAAAAGGAGATTGATCATTTCCCATCAGGATCAGGGACTTGAATCCCTAAAATAAATTGTTCCCCACATCCATACCCTGATCTCCTACTAACAAATTGGGGTTGAGGCAGGGCATGGACTTCACACTCCTGTTCTCCTACTAACAAATTGTTCCTGCATCCATACTCACAGTAAACTATTACTGTGTTTTGGGAACATCTTTCTATAAATGAGAAAGGAGATATGCCTGATGGGTTTATGTGGTGTCCTATGGGCATGATGTGGGAACCTGAGCTCTGTATATTGATTCTTATCTATATCCATAATAAATAAAGAGAATTTTATGTTCAATTTTTCGTCAATAATCAAATTTTTATTTCCAATAATGCCTTTTCAATTCATTATATATCTAAACAGCTTGTCTTGGACTTTTTTCCTCTCTCTCTCTCTCTTTATATATATATATATATATATATATATATATATATATATATATATATATATACTAGTTATAAAAGTGAGATTGGGGTCCAAATTTCTGGAATTTTCATTGTCCCTATATCTTGAGTTCTCCTAAGGCTGTGTTTGGTTGCAATGCAAATTTATTTGCACTGATATAAAACCTTGGTAGTGCAAATAATTTTAATGCAAAATTATGACTTATTTTTATTTCAAATCTACAATTATTTTATTTGATTGCAGTACAAATGAAGTAAAATAAGTCCTAAAGCAGAATAAAGTAAAACCCAAAACAAAACTAAACCAGAATTTGCATTCTTTTCATTTAAACTCCTATTTATTTGTACCAGTGCAAATAAAATTGCACTGCAACCAAACACAGCCTAAGGCTAAGTTTGGAAGGAGTACAAATGCAAATATGCATGGTACAAATACAAACAAAATAATACAAAATATAAGGTTTTACACACTACATATTTACATTTTTCTCTTTCCAAACTGAGCCTAAAGGGCAAATTTGTATTTTGATAAAGAAAATTTAACTGAAATTAATTGTCATTGAAAGGTCACATAAACACACCACCTCATTCTCCCATTAAAGTCCATCCAACAAAAAAGATGAAAATGTCCCTCATACACCAAAACATTAATGACCATAAATGGATAAAAACTATTAGGACTTGAGTAAGAAAATAAAAAAACTTAAAACTGATATAGGAGGCGATTTCATTGTGATTCAATTCTCTCTTTAGAGATTTCATTTGACATCTTTATTCAATGTTTTAGACCCAAATTTTTGTTCTCTTTCTATTATTTATTTAATATTTTTAGGTTTCCAAATATTGGCATACTATCATGACTTTGGCCAATTTATTACATACCTTACTGGATTTTATACCAAATTGCTCAATTTTTTATAATTCTTGGAGCTTTTCTCTATGGAAAGAGGGTGAACTGAAAAAACCTATCAACCTATTTTGGGTTACCCACCTTGGGCATACCATCTATTAATAAGTAGCATGTTTTTTTTCCTAAACATTGCAAAAATAGGATTGCACTTAACTTTTTATTGTTGATGAAAATGAAATTCAAAAATTAAAACTGACCAAAAATGACATTATTTTCTTATTTTGTAGTGGATTAGTAGTACAATTTTTTGGGTCAAATGTGCCAACCTTGATGTCATAATAAAATTATAAAATTAAAAAAAAGATAAAAACACAAATTAGACAAAATACAAAAAAAATTGTAGAAAGTATTTGGCACATCTCTAATATCGTATATTCATCATTTCAAACAAAAAAATGAGTGTAATACATAAGAATTATTTTTATAGAAAAATATATAAATTTTGTAGAAAATTATTATTATTATTAATATCACCATCATTATATATATATATATATATATATATATATATATATATATA